>JAPQWV010002877.1:0-49000 GCA_027422505.1 Craterostigma plantagineum | reverse complement strand
TTCGCACTCGAATCGAGTTACGGTACGGTACTGTGGGATGGCTAGGTAACTACCGGACTCTTTGATTCCTCCCTTGCCGATTGAGTCGAACCTAGAGAGTCGGGCTTAAAAAGGATCATCAAAGTGTACTGATAAGGAGAGAGAGTGTTTTGGGCCTTAACGGGCCTTGGGCCGTTAGGCCACACCTCTCCGGCCATTTATTGGGTCGATGTTGGACTTCTTATGAAACTATCTTTAAGACTTGGGCTTGGCCAAGTGCTTAATGGGCTTGAGGATAAAATTGGATTTCACCTTAAGCTAATTTCGAAATATGTCTTTGAGGGTATTTTTGGAATTTGCATATTTGATATAAAAATGGAATAAAATATTTGGAATATTATTTATTGAAATTTCGAAATTATTCTAGGATTAAGTTTTGAATTTTATACCATATTTAAATATACTTACTTTGACTTGGTATTCAAGTTGTTCTAATAATAGCAAGTGGCATTAAGTTCGGATTTGGAATTCAAACAAGAGTAAGATTTGGCAAAAATCTCTCACACTTTAGAGACTTAGCAATCGAAATCTTAAATGGGCCAAATTTGGTGTTCCATAAGAGGAGAAGAAGAGATTTTCGAAATCAACACAAGGCAAAAAACACACACACCGAGCGCACACACGTTTCTCCCACGCGACGGCTCGGTTCTCTCTAGCCATCTTTAGAGAACTGATTTCGTGGTACACTGCAAGGTCAGCGCGACGATCTAGTACCATCCACCACCATCGACGAATTCTTGAAGAAAAGGACGAGGAGCTGCCACTCGCTTCAACTGATAATTCTCTACGGGTTTGACTCGCCCTATAACGTGTCTATGTGTTACTATTCTGATCCGAGCATCGATGGCAGTGTTGGGATACCCGTTCTCTCCCGGGATGCCACGTCCCCGGGTATGGTGCGGTACAAAAATTTTTCGTGTTCCCTAATTGCCCTAATTGCTGGGATCAGAATAATAACACATACGCATGTAATAGGGCGGGTCAAACCCGTAGAGAATTACCAGTTGAAGCGAGTGGAAGCTCCTCGTCCATTTCTTCAAGACTTCATTGATGGTGGTGGATGGCACTAGATCATCACGCCGACCTCGCAGTGTACCACGGAATCAGTTCTCTAAAGATGGCTAGAGTGAACAGAGCCGTCGCGTGAGAGAAGAGTGTTTTTGTTCGGTGTGTGTTTTGTGCCTTTGTTATGGACGAAATTTCACTTCAAAATATGAAATAGGGCTGCCCTATTTATATTATGATATATTTGGAAATCCCTAGGATATCTCAAAGATATGGTTTTCGATATTACTCATTAAGTGGAGAGATTTTTGTCATATCTTTCTCTCCCTTATTTAATTCTAAATTCATATAAGGATACTTACCATGGCAAAACGGGGACGAGGTAAATTACCAAAACTACCCTCCATGTCTAACATGAGTTAGTTCAATACCTTGGTCAAGGATTTTGTAATTTACCGTCACCGTCCTCATAGGACACTTATCTCGATTACTTGCGAGACTGCGAATCGTACTCGACGATATAAGCCCGGCAATCACAAATCATTATCAAGACCGCATCGGCTCGAGGGGAACCAGTGACAGTCGAGACTTCAAAGTCAACCCCGTCAAAGCCCCTTTCGGTCTAAGGTTCACGTAGACTACTATAGTGTTATCGTCGATCATTGACACTCCTTTAGTAATAAGCCATGTTCGATAGTACGACCCGTGAGTCAGTGTCCATGAAAGGATTCAATCCCTTGATTCAATTCGTATCACAAGTCACGACAAATAATAGGTCGTCACAAATAAGTCGTGGTCGGTTATCCAGCACCCAACTGGAACCTCAGACTTACGGACTTTAATGTTCGAGGTTAAGAGTCCACTAGTGCCTTCCTCTCTCGTACCCATCGAGAACAGTGACTCAACTCGACACAATTGCATTTGTTCATTTATTGCTACACCAGATGCTAAGCAAAGAACTCTTATATCCATTAAACGAACAATGCCTTTCATTATAAGCCGTAATCGGTTATCCAACACCCAACTGGAGCCTAAGGCTTACGAACTTTTACTGCTCGAGGTTAAGATTCCACTGGTGCCTTCCTCTCTCGTACCCATCGAGAACAGTGACTCAACTCGACACATTTGTATTTGTTCATTTATTGCTTTACTGAATGCTTAGTAAAGTATTCTTATATCCAATAAACGAACAACGCCTTTCAATAAACACATAAAAAAATATCTTATTACATAAAAGGTCGAATGATAATAAGCTAATGCCCTATACAATCTAATCCCCGTATAGCATTCGAGGGCATATTCCTAATAATCTCCCACTTGCACTCAATGCCATACGCTGCAGTATCTAATACCCATATTTTCGAGATGTGTAGCCAGCACTGCTTGTGATAGAGGCTTGGTGAACGGGTCGGCCACGTTTTCCGCGGTCGTCGCAATCTTCTGCACGGCTATGTAGCCATTCTCAACGAATCCACGTAACATGTGGTATTTTCTTTCTATACGTTTGGACCTGCTGTGAGACCTTGGTTCTTTTGCCTGAGCAATAGCGCCAGTATTGTCACACCACAATGGCAATGGTCTATCTGCTGCAGGAACGACACCAAGTTCTTCCAAGAACTTTCTCATCCAAACACCTTCCTTCGCTGCCTCTGAGGCCGCTATATACTCTGCTTCGCAGGTGGAATCTGCAGTAGTGCTCTGTTGGAACTTTTCCAAGACACCGCTCCACCTTTGAGCATAAAGACGAATCCTGAAGTGGATTTTCGGTCGTCCACGTCAGACTGGAAATCTGAATCCGTATACCCTTCCACTTCCAATTCTCCATTACCGTAGACCAGCATCATATCCTTAGTCCGTCTGAGGTACTTGAGGATAGTCTTGACTGCTGTCCAATGTTCCTTACCAGGGTCAGCCTGAAACCGACTGACTATGCTTACAGCTTACGCCAAGTCAGGTCGCGTGCAAAGCATCACGTACATCAAGCTATCCACTGCGGATGCATAGGGGATTCCATGCATCTCTTTCCGCTCCAACTCACTTTGAGGGCTCATAACCTTGGAAAGGTGAATCCCATGCCGCATAGGCATGAACCCTTTCTTAGAGTTGTCCATATTATATGGCTTCAGGACCTTCTCTAAGTAAAGGGCCTGGGAGAATCCTAACATACGATTCGCTTGATCTCTATAGAGCCGAATCCCCAAGATGTAGGTAGCTTCTCCCAAGTCTTCATGGAGAATTCGGTCGAAAGCCACGCTTTCACCATCGAGAGCATTCCAATATCATTTCCTATCAAAAGGATGTCGTCCACGTACAATACGAGGAAAGATATTTTGCTCCCACAGCTTTTCTTGTAGACGCAAGGTTCGTCTTCGTTCTTTAAGAATCCATGGCCCGTGACCACTTCATCGAACCGAAGATTCCAGTTTCTGGAGGCTTGTTTCAGTCCATAAATGGACTTGTTCAGTTTGCACACCTTATGAGCATCTCCTTGCGATGTAAACCCTTGGGCTGTTCCATATATATTTCCTCCTTGAGGTATCCATTTAGGAACGCAGTTTTCACATCCATCTGTCAGCTCTCATAGTCATAGTGCGCAGCTATCGCAAATGTTCGAATGGACTTCATCATAGCAACAGGCGAAAAGGTCTCCTCATAGTCAACGCCATCTTTTTTAATGTACCCTTTAGCCACAAGCCTAGCTTTGTATGTATCAACCAATCCGTCAGATCCTATCTTTCTCTTGTAGATCCATTTACACCCAACGGGTCTGAAACCATCTGGGAGGTCTACTAGAATCCAGACTTGGTTTTCGTGCATAGAATCCGTTTCGGCTTGCATAGCTATAAGCCATTTCTCCGAATCCTTATCTCTGATTGCCTGGTCATAGGTAGTGGGATCGTCTCCGACGTGCCCTTCCATCGCAGCAACCTCGTGCTCGATGTGGACCATCCCGTATCTCTCAGGCTGGCGAGATACTCTACCCGACCTGCGCAAGTCAGGTTGCGCCTCGGACTGCTCTACAGTGTCACCCGACACTGGAGTTTGTGAAAGCGCTTCTGAATACTCTCCAAGAGTTACTTCGCGACCCACTCCACCTTCTCGAATGAAATCTTCTTCGAGAAAGTGAGCCTGCAGGGCTACAACGATTCTCTGATCGTCGTGGAAGTAAAACTGGTATCACATGGAATCCTCAGGATACCCGACAAAACGTCCTTTCACAGCCTTCGATTCCAGTTTATTTGTCTTGGGCTTTCTCACAAATGCGGGGCAACCCCAAATTCTAATGTGATTCAAGCTCGGTTTTCGTCCTATCCATATCTGATACGGAATACGATCGACAGACTTTGTAGGACATCTGTGCCGCTGTCAACAAGGCATGACCCCACAACGATATGGGCAGGTCTGTATAGCTTAGCATAGATCGAACCTTATCCAACAGAGTTTGATTTCTGCGTTCGGACACACCGTTCAACTGCGGTGTTCCGGGCGGTGTCATTTGTGAAATTATCCCGTTCTCTTTCAAGAACTTGTCAAACTCAAGGCTCATGTACTCACCGTCTCGATCTGATCGAACGGCTTTAATGCTCTTTCCAGTCTGATTTTTCACCAATGCCTTGTACTCTTTGAACCATTCAAAAGTATCAGACATATTCTTCATGAGGTACACCTTGCCAAAACGAGAGTGATCATCAGTGAAGGTAACGAAATAATGGAAGTTACCGCGAGCCGCTACCCCGAACGGTCCGCAAACATCCGTGTGGATCAAACCGAGAAGTTCTGCGGCTCTCGTAAAAGTCACTATGAATGGCGACTTGGACATCTTTCCAAGGATACAAGATTCACAAGTTCGATAGGGATCAGACCCAAGCGGCTTTATAACGCCGGTTTTCTCCAACTCAAGAATTTTCTGTTCTCCAGCGTGACCGAGTCGAAGATGCCACAGCAGTCTCGAGTTCGACTCCAATTTTTGCTTGTTGGTGACTATATTCACAGTTTTTATTTTATCTTTGATATTTAGGTAATACAACCCATTCTGTAAACTTGCACTTCCGACGCAATTATTTCCAAAATAAATATTGCATATATTATTACTAAAACGGAACTCATAACCGTTTCTGCTCAAAACGGGAATAGAAACAATATTCTTAAGCCCCTTGGGCAAAACCAAACAATCGGAAAGCAGTAAACTATGTCTAGCAGATAAAACGAGAGTTCTTGATCCGATGTGGGTCGCCGGTACACTATGTCCACTTCCTATGTTGATCATGATCTCTCGATCCGCCAGCTTCCTACTTCGTTCCAGACCCTGGTTCGAAACACAGATGTGAGCACTAGCTCCCGAGTCTAAGATCCATGAAGCGGAATATACTGTCATAGAACAATTTGTTTCCAAAACGTAAAGTTCTTTACCTGAGGCAGCTAGCTTCGGGCAATTGCGCTTCCAATGGCCAAGCTCATTGCAGTGAAGGCACTTGTCCGTCGGCTTGGCGCCTTTGAACACGTTCATCTTGGCCTTGCCTTTTGAAATTCGTCCTTTGGGCTTAGTGGGCTCGTCCGACTTTTTCTTTGTACTCGTCCCTCGAGTCCTAGCATTGGCGACAAGAACAACTTCCTTTCCTTTCACCTTCTCTATCTGAGTCTGCGCTGCCGACAACTGGTTCATAACCCAGTCAATGTCATCTCGGCCTTGTTCAGATTAAAGTTCACGATGAACGAATTGAAGGGAGGTGGGAGCGACTAATGTCTGAGATCGTTCTGGAGTTCGTTATCCATGATAAAGTCCAGTGCCTCGAGTCTTCGATCCAATCGATCATCTTGAGCACGTGCGCTCCGACGTCACTACCCTCAGCCATTTTGCAATGAAATAGTTGCTCCGTCAGGGAATAGCGAGCACTCCTGGAATGTTCGCCAAAAGCTCCTTCAAATGAAGCAAAATGGCGCCCACTTCCATTTCCGAGTGAATGCGCTGCAACTCATTGCTCATGGAAAGAAGTATATAACCCTTGACCTTTGGCTCGTCTATCTGCCATTTGGCATACGCAGCCCGGTCTTCGTCACTCGCATCAGTCCCTGGGACTTGCGGTATGGGGGAATCGAGGTCATAAGTCGGCGACTCCATACCTAGGACTATCCTCAGGTTACGGAGCCAGTCCACGTAGTTTGATCCCACCAAACAGTTTCTGTCAAGCAGCATAGTAATTATGTTCGTCATTGCAGTAAATAGAAAGAAACGTAAAGCTGCAGAAAATAAAGACCTAATTAGGTTTTCGCGTGCTAAGACCTTAAGCATGGTAAAGTCGAACTAATAACCTAACTTACAAGCTAATAAACGTAAATCACATGGTAAAATCGGAAATCATTTAGAAATTTTCGTACCTTCCTTTAAGCTCCAAGTCGATTTCTCCACCTTCTCTCTTCCCCAAGTTTTTAGCGTGAGAATGCTTTAGATATTTTTGCCATTAAAATTGGGGTTGCTTAGACACTTAGGAACGTGAGCTTCCCTAATTTGAGGAAGCTTGCTCCCTAGACTTCTCTTCAAAGATTGGGCCACGGTCATGATTCTAAGTGGGCCTTTGATAATGTATTGAATTACCCGTTAATTTGGGCCAAACCTTTTAAATCACCTTGGTTTTAGGTTTGGATTTGAACCTAGTCCAATTATAACCCAATTTCTATCCATACAAATTTTATTACTCCATTTTCCTTATCCTATATTTTCGAAAAACCCTACTAAGTTAGATATTATCTGAGCACGGAATTAGATGCACGAAATAATTAAAATCACGTAAGCACATAATTAATGCACCACTATTCACATAATCACGCAGGCATATAATTATTTCACGAAATTCATATAATGGCTTGAGCACGTACTTCATAGATCACATAAGCATAAGTCGTGCACGTAAATTCATCGGCTATTTGGCCTACGGGGCTCGGGTCTTACAAGAAGCCACATGGGAACGTGAAGGTGATATGAGAGTTCGTTTTCCCGAGTTATTCCAGTTGGCGTAATTTTGGGGCCGAAATTCTTTTAATGGGGAGAATGTAATACCCGTAAATTTTAATGCGGGATTTTGATGTCATTAAATAGGCAATCTTACGAATTAAGAAGTTTGATAAGAAAAATGTTGCGGAACAAAAATATAAGTTCTACTCATCCCAAAAATATTTCGAATTTTAACCAAAATATCTAAAAATAATCTAAAGATTTAGGATGACTATGTTTAATAAAATAAACAACGTAGGAACTTATAATGTTGAGCTATTTAATATATATCATTAGGCCCAAGTTGCTAAAGATAAACATTGAGAAGTAAGTTGCTTATGTCCTAGCCATTTCTTGTAATACTCTATTTTCCTCTCGACCACCCCGTTCTGTTGAGGCGTAATAGGGGCTGAAAAATTATGACAATAACTATTTTCGTCACAAAAGGATGCAAAGGATTTACTATCAAATTCTAGACCATTATCACTCATAATCTTACGGACTTTCATCTCTTTCTCATTTTCTAGCTTCTTAATCAGTGGCGCAAACTTATCTAAAGCGTCACTTTTTAGCGCAAGAAATAAGATCCACGAGTACCTAGTATAGTCGTCAAAGATAAAAAAGGAATATTGTTTACCTCTAAATGACATAACCTGTACCGGACCAAAAAGGTCAAGATGCAGCAGTTCAAGTGGTCTGGACGTGGATATCACATTCTTAGGTTTGAAGGACGTCTTTGTCTGTTTCCCCATTTGGCACGCTTTACAAATTTTTTCCTTGGTGGCTTTCATATTTGGAATACCTCTCACCAATTCATTGGATGACATGTTAGACATCAGTTCCATGTTGACATGTCCCAAACGTCTGTACCATAACCATGTGATATCATGCATAACTGCTAGACACTTGACGTTCTGGTTGGCAGTATCATCTAGTGATGCAATAAATGTTACCATGGCTAGACGCACTAAACACAATGTCATAATCCTTTTTGACAAATCACTTGTCTTTGGCGAAGGCTACGGTATGTCCAATCGCATAGTTGACTAATGCTAATTAAATTATGCTCTAAGTTCCTAACAAACCTATGTTATCTATAGTGATATTTAAATTGTTACCGGCAGTACCAACTCCAATGATTTTGGCTTTTGCGTCGTTAGCGTACGAAACGTATCCTCCATCAACTGCTTTTAACGACACAAAATTACTTATATCATCGCGGGAGCACCCGATGTCGAGATACCACCTGTTTTTGTTGCTGGATTCCTCCTTCATATCTATAGAACGAAGTACTCTTCTGAGGTACCCAATTTTTGTTGGGTCCTAACATGTTAGCGGGGAAATAACTTCTGTTAACATATAAGATATCATTCTACACAGACGGTGATCTCTTGTTACCATCGGATACAATAGTGGCGTTTACAGGTGACTTCTTAGGTCTCCAAACATACTTAGTGTTAGGAATATGCCCCCGAATGCTATACAAGGATAAGATTGTATAGGGCATTAGATTCTTTATCATTCGACCTTTTGTGTAAGGAGATATTTTAGTGTGTATAATGAAAGGCATTGTTTGTTTATTGGATATAAGAGTTCTTTGCTTAGCATCTGGTGTAGCAATAAATGAACAAATACAAATGTGTCGAGTTGAGTCACTGTTCTCGATGGGTACGAGAGAGGAAGGCACTAGTGGACTCTTAACCTCGAACATTAAAAGTCCGTAAGTCTGAGGTTCCAGTTGGGTGCTGGATAACCGATCACGGCTTATTTGTCACAACCTATTATTTGTCGTGACTTGTGATACGAATTGAATCAAGGGATTGAATCGTTTTATGGACACTGACTCACGGGTCGTACGGTCGAACATGGCTTATTACTCAAGGAGTGTCAATGACCGACGAAAACACTACAGTAGTCTACGTGAACCTTAGACCGGAAGGGGCTTTGACGGAGTTGACTTTGAAGTCTTGACTGTCATCGGTTCCCCTCGACCCGATTTGCTGTTGCATGGGTCAGCGGGCCGGATGCGGTCCTGATAACGATTTGTGATTGCCGGGCTTAAATCATCGAGTAAGGATTCACAGTCTCGCAAGTAATCGAGATAAGTGTCCTATCAGGATGGTGATGAAAAGTTACGAAATCCTTGGCCAAGGTATTCAACTAACTCATGTTAGACATGGGGGTAGTTTGGTAATTTGCCTCGTCTCCGTTTTATCATAGAATCGAGTTTAGTGAGTTTGAGATAGACCATGGCTCTCACTCGATTGGGACACAGCTGAAGGGTTTATATGTAGCACCATTATCTATGGTGAGGTTCTGGAATAAAGACTGGGTCGAAATTCGCACTCGAATCGGGTTACGGTACGGTACTGCGGGATTGGCTAGGTAACTACCGGACTCTTGGATTCCTCCCTTGCCGATTGAGTCGAACCTAGAGAGTCGGGCTTAAAAAGGATCATCAAAGTGTACTGATAAGGAGAGATAGTGTTTTGGGCCTTAATGGGCCTTGGGCCGTTAGGCCACACCTCTCGGGCCATTTATTGGGTCGATGTTGGACTTCTTATGAAACTAACTTTAAGACTTGGGCTTGGCCAAGTGCTTAATGGGCTTGAGGATAAAATTGGATTCCACCTTAAGCTAAATATGGAATAAAATATTTGGAATATTATTTATTGAAATTTCGAAATTATTCTAGGATTAAGTTTTGAATTTTATACCATGCTTACTTTGACTTGGTATTCAAGTTGTTGTAATAATAGCAAGTGGCATTAAGTTCGGATTTGGAATTCAAACAAGAGTAAGATTTGGCAATCTCTCACACTTTAGAGACTTAGCAATCGAAATCTTAAATGGGCTAAATTTCGTGTTCCATAAGAGGAGAAGAAGAGATTTTCGAAATCAACACAAGGCAAAAACCACACACACCGAGCGCACACACGTTTCTCCCACGCGACGGCTCGGTTCTCTCTGGCCATCTTTAGAGAATTGATTTCGTGGTACACTGCAAGGTCAGCGTGACGATCTAGTACCATCCACCACCATCGACGAATTCTTGAAGAAAAGGACGAGGAGCTGCCCCTCGCTTCAACTGATAATTCTCTACGGATTTGACTCGCCCTATAACGTGTCTATGTGTTACTATTCTGATCCGAGCATCGAGGGCAGTGTTGGGATACCAGGTCTCTCCCGGGATGCCACGTCCCCGGGTATGGTGCGGAACAAAAATTTTTCGGGTTCCCTAATTGCCCTCATTGCTGGGATCAGAATAATAACACATACGCATGTAATAGGACGGGTCAAACCGTAGAGAATTACTAGTTGAAGCGAGTGGCAGCTCCTCGTCCTTTTCTTCAAGACTTCATCGATGGTGGTGGATGGCACTAGATCATCACGCCGACCTCGCAGTGTACCACGGAATCAGTTCTCTAAAGATGGCTATAGTGAACCGAGCTGTCGCGTGAGAGAAGAGTGTTTTTGTTCGGTGTGTGTTTTGTGCCTTTGTTATGGACGAAATTTTCACTTCAAAATATGAAATAGGGCTGCCCTATTATATTATGATATATTTGGAAATCCCTAGGATATCTGAAAGATGTGGTTTTCGATATTACTCCTTAAGTGGAGAGATTTTTGCCATATCTTTCTCTCCCTTATTTAATTCTAAATTCATATAAGGATACTTACCATGGCAAAACGGGGACGAGGTAAATTACCAAAACTACCCTCCATGTCTAACATGAGTTAGTTCAATACCTTGGCCAAGGATTTTGTAATTTACCGTCACCGTCCTCATAGGACACTTATCTCGATTACTTGCGAGACTGCGAATCCGTACTCGGCGATCTAAGCCCGGCAATCACAAATCGTCATCAAGACCGCATCTGGCCCGCTGACCCATGCAACAGCAAATCGGCTCGAGGGGAACCAGTGACAGTCGAGACTTCAAAGTCAACTCCGTCAAAGCCCCTTTCGGTCTAAGGTTCATGTAGACTATTATAGTGTTGTCGTCGATCATTGACACTCCTTTAGTAATAAGCCATGTTCGATATTGCGACCCGTGAGTCAGTGTCCATGAAACGATTCAATCCCTTGATTCAAATCGTATCACAAGTCACGACAAATAATAGGCCGTGACAAATAAGCCGTGATCGGTTATCCAGCACCCAACTGGAACCTCAGACTTACGGACTTCTAATGTTCGAGGTTAAGAGTCCACTAGTGCCTTCCTCTCTCGTACCCATCGAGAACAGTGACTCAACTCAACACAATTGCATTTGTTCATTTATTGCTACACCAGATGCTAAGCAAAGAACTCTTATATCCAATAAACGAACAATGCCTTTCATTATAAGCCGTAATCGGTTATCCAGCACGCAACTGGAGCCTAAGGCTTACGGACTTTTACTGCTCGAGGTTAAGAGTCCACTGGTGCCTTCCTCTCTCGTACCCATCGAGAACAGTGACTCAACTCGACACATTTGTATTTGTTCATTTATTGCTTTACTGAATGCTTAGTAAAGTACTCTTATATCCAATAAACGAACAACGCCTTTCAATAAACACATAAAAATATCTTATTACATAAAAGGTCGAATAATAATAAGCTAATGCCCTATACAATCTAATCCTCGTATAGCATTCGAGGGCATATTCCTAATAATCTCCCACTTGCGCTCAATGCCATGCGTTGTAGCATCTAATACCCATCTTTTCAAGATGTGTAGCCAGCACTGCTTGTGATAGAGGCTTGGTGAACGGTCGGCCACGTTTTCCGCGGTCACAATCTTCTGCACGGCTATGTAGCCATTCTCAACGAATCCACGTAACATGTGGTATTTTCTTTCTATATGTTTGGACCTGCTGTGAGACCTCGGTTCTTTTGCCTGAGCAATAGTGCCAGTATTGTCACACCACAATGGCAATGGTCTATCTGCTACAGGAACGACACCAAGTTCTTCCAAGAACTTTCTCATCCAAACACCTTCCTTCGCTGCCTCTGAGGCCGCTATATACTCTGCTTCGCAGGTGGAATCTGCAGTAGTGCTCTGTTTGGAACTTTTCCAAGACACCGCTCCACCGTTGAGCATAAAGACGAATCCTGAAGTGGATTTTCGGTCGTCCACGTCGGACTGGAAATCTGAATCCGTATACCCTTCCACTTCCAATTCTCCATTACCATAGACCAGCATCATATCCTTAGTCCGTCTGAGGTACTTAAGGATAGTCTTGACTGCTGTCCAATGTTCCTTACCAGGGTCAGCCTTAAAACGACTGACTATGCTTACAGCGTACGCCAAGTCAGGTCGCGTGCAAAGCATCGCGTACATCAAGCTACCCACTGCGGATGCATAGGGGATTCCATGCATCTCTTTCCGCTCCAACTCACTTTGAGGGCTCATAACCTTGGAGAGGTGAATCCCATGCCGCATAGGCATGAACCCTTTCTTAGAGTTGTCCATATTATATCGCTTCAGGACCTTCTCTAAGTAAAGGGCCTGGGAGAGTCCTAACATACGATTCGCTTGATCTCTATAGAGCCGAATCCCCAAGATGTAGGTAGCTTCTCCCAAGTCTTCATGAAGAATTCGGTCGAAAGCCACGCTTTCACCATATATCATTTCCTATCAAAAGGATGTCGTCCACGTACAATACGAGGAAAGATATTTTGCTCCCACAGCTTTTCTTGTAGACGCAAGGTTCGTCTTCGTTCTTTAAGAATCCATGGCCCGTGACTTGTTGGTGACTATATTTACAGTTTTTATTTTATCTTTGATATTTAGGTAATACAAGCCATTCTGTAAACTTGCACTTCCGACGCAATTACTTCCAAAATAAATATTGCATATATTATTACTAAAACGGAACTCATAACCGCTTCTGCTCAAAACGGGAATAGAAACAATATTCTTAAGCCCCTTGGGCAAAACCAAACAATCGGAAAGCAGTAAACTATGTCTAGCAGATAAAACGAGAGTTCTTGATCCGATGTGGGTCGCCGGTACACTATGTCCACTTCCTACGTTGATCATGATCTCTCGATCCGCCAGCTTCCTATTTCGTTCCAGACCCTGGTTCGAAACACAGATGTGAGCACTAGCTCCCGAGCCTAAGATCCATGAAGCGGAATATACTGTCATAGAACAATTTGTTTCCAAAACGTAAAGTTCTTTACCTGGGGCGGCTAGCTTCGGGCAATTGCGCTTCCAATGGCCAAGCTCATTGCAGTGAAGGCACTTGTCCGTCGACTTGGCACCTTTGAACACGTTCATCTTGGCCTTGCCTTTCGAAATTGATCCTTTGGGCTTAGTGGGCTTGTCCAACTTTTTCTTTGCACTCGACCCTCGAGTCTTAGCATTCGCGACAAGAAAAATGTCCTTTCCTTTCATCTTCTCCATCGGAGTCTGCGCTGCCGACAACTGGTTCATTAACCCAGTCAATGTCATCTCGTCCTTGTTCAGATTAAAGTTCACGATGAACGAATTGAAGGAAAGTGGGAGCGACTAATGTATGAGATCGTTCTGGAATTCGTTATCCATGATAAAGTCCAGTGCCTCGAGTCTTCGATCCAATCGATCATCTTGAGCACGCGCGCTCCGACGTCACTACCCTCAGCCATTTTGCAATGAAATAGTTGCTCCGTCAGGGAATTGCGAGCACTCCTGGAATGTTCGCCAAAAGCTCCTTCAAATGAAGCAAAATGGCGCCCACTTCCTGTAACGACCCGACTTCCTAGATACGTATTTTGGCGGATTTATGCAACGTAAGCAGCGGAAAGCCCATTTAATTAAAACTTTTTAAAACGTATGAATACAAATATACACGAGTTCAATATTGTTCTCATGAGGTCCACATTTATTCATTGGGCCTAAGCCCAAAAATGTAAACATACAAAACATAATTTAAATCACTCCACAGGTCGCGTCACATGTACTGCTCCGCCCTCAAAAGTCCGTGGAGGTACCGCCTTCAGCCGCCTCACCTACACACGTAAACCCTGAGCTTTTGCCCAGTAGATGAAAATATACAATGCAAATGTCTTCACAACCCAATCCCGACACTTCACAAATGCACACTCGACATCTCACAAATACACGCCTGTTTTCACCACACATCTTATTTCAAACACAGGGCCCTAGGCTAGACTCGGAATCCACGCATAAATGTCATAAAAAGCCATGATAGTACGGCCCCATCTCGGTCTCAACCGTCTATAACAATGGCAGGTAACGGCCCCATCTCGGTCTCAACCGTACCTAAAATAGTGACAAACGGCCCCAACTCGGTCTCAGCCGCGAGCGCTTCATTGAGTCGTAGCCCGACAAATAACATCAGTCACTCCCCCACTCATCGACATTACCGAGACCCAACACGGTTATAACTCCCCTCGTGACACGTGTATGCAAATGTCGTGCAAATAAAGTGCAACCCACAAAATGCAATTTTCATATAACGTATCGGCCTGAGGTATTAGCTCGGCCCGATTCAAAAACTAGCGTACACAAATAATTTGGGCCCAAAGGCCGCGTTCCGATTAAATCGGTCCGAAACTTTATCTACTAAACTCTCCCCCAAATTACACTAAAAGTTCCAAAATTTTAATCCTTTTATCTTTAACTCCCAAATTTTTAAAATAATACTTCAATTCCTATTTTAGAAATATTTCTCCAAATTTTACTTTTAAAAATCCAAAATCTCATTATTTTATTTTATTTTTCAAGAAAGCAAATTTGAAATTTCTTGATCAATATTCGAAAATTTTATATAATTATAAAATATCCAGGAATGATCCTCAAAATTTATTTAAGATTCAAAATTTTCTCAAATTTCAAATCTGCCCCAAATTTTAATATTTTTAGTTTTGACCCGAAATGTTAATAGAATTCAGATTTGCCCCAAAACTTCTGAAAATATACGATTAACCCCTCGGAATTTCCGAAAATTGCATAATGACCCTAACCGAATTCATTAATCATTTATTTAATAAAAAAACAAAAGTTTCTGAAAATTTTCATTTCTACTCTAGCCGAAACTCAACATAAAATTTTAGTACTCAAACTTTTCTAAAAGTTTTAATTTGGTCCTTACCGAATTATTTAGTCACTAATTACTTTTGAAAAGTTCCAATTTAATCCTAGCCGAATTTGTATATACTTAATTAGCATTCACAACTTTTGAAAAATTCTAATTTCATCCTAGCCGAAATTATATAAATTTAATTAATATCCCTAAACTTTTGAAACGTTCTAATTTCATCCTAGTCGAAATTATATAAATTTATTTAGCACCCCAAAACTTTTAAAAAGTTCAAATTTCCAAACGAAATTTAGTATTAAATTATCCTCTGTTTGAATTTTTACATTTTTAGTCTCTATATTTTTGAAACTTGTCAATTTAGTACCCGAGTTTTGAAAATTGCACAAAGGACCCCAATAATATATTCCGAATTTAAAATATGTCCTAAAAGCTTTATATTTCTTTAAAAATATTCTCTGTTCGGAATTTTACAACACAGACTCCCCAGATTTTTGTATTTCAATTTAGTCCCTAAAATTTTAAAATAACTATTTTATAGACTGTTTTGCGACAGTTACGTATTTCTCCATGATCAAGGGGTAAACGATGTCCGCTGGACCTGAAATCTTAACCACACATAAAAGACTTGCAAATCTAAATTCTGTCCAAAGGAATCCTTAATCCGAGGTCTAGATTGTGAGATATGAATTTTTAAACCTCCTGGTCGAAATGAATAAAGAAACACTAGAAAACTCTAATATTTCCTATGTTTTTAATCCTATCTCTTAATCTTAAAATCCTCTATCCTTATTTCTAAATACTCATGGTCCTCCTAAGCTAACCGAAATATATATATATATATATATATATATATATATATAATGAACAATTCATGCAAATCAATCATCACTATCACGTAAACACTAAGAACTCGATGAAAAACATGCAAACACGTAAAAATTCGAAATTCCTAATATTGTTTACGTATGTAGGTGATCTTCACCTACCTTAATCCGCAGAGAATTGTGTTACGAGTGTGATCCCGACCCTTCGTTCCGGAGCTCCTCCTCGCCCGTGAGCTTCTCCCTTTCTTTTCCCTCTTTCCTTTTCTTTTCTTCTCTCCCTCTCTCCCTCTCTCCCACTCGGCCTCTCCCTCTCTCTCTCCTTTTTATTTTCTTTCTCTTTCTTTCTTTGATTCTCTCGGCCTCTCCTCTCTATGATGGTGTCTCCCTATTAATTTTTAGTGTTATTTATTCTTGTGTTAATGGTGTATTAGGTGTATTTGATGGCTTTTGATTTTTGTATTTAAGTGTTTGGGCTATCACTTTATTCCTTCTCCTCTCCATAAAAATTGCCACCTCCTATTGTATTTGTAGTTGAGTTGTTAATTTATATTTTAGGCTAATAAAGTATGTATTAGTTTTATTTTGATTTTGTTTGTTTCATTTTGGAGTTGAATTGTTTTGTTTGATTTGTTTTGTTTTTTATTCTATTAGTATTATAGTATTTTTGGTCAAAGTAATGAGGTGTAAAGAGGCCCCTCTCCTTACATAAAAATTTCCCATTTATTTATTTATTATTATTTTTTTATTATTATATTTTATTGGGCCACAATCCTAATTTCTAGTCTAGCTCTCACAATTGGACCATTACTTTTCTTTTGTCCAATTGGGCCTTTATTTTTCATTATCGGATCAAATTTAAATTCTTGTCTTGACTCGGGAAGAAAAATCGGTGTATATTCGAAATCGACTTCATACTGTTCGATTATTATTAATGTAATCCCGTATAAATTTTACGGGTATTACACTTCCATTTCCGAGTGAGTACGCTGCAACTCATTGCTCATGAAAAGAAGTATATAGCCCTTGACCTTTGGCTCGTCTATTTGCCATTTGGCATACGCAGCCCGGTCTTCGTCACTCGCATCAGTCCCTGGGACTTGCGGTATGGGGGAATCGAGGTCATAAGTCAGCGACTCCATACCTAGGACTATCCTCAGGTTACGAAGCCAGTCCACGTAGTTTGGTCCCACCAAACAGTTTCTGTCAAGCAGCATAGTAATTATTTTCGTCATTGCAGTAAATAGAAAGAAACGTAAAGCTGCAGAAAATAAAGATCTAATTAGGTTTATCTTATCATTCATCAAGCGCAAACAAGGACTTTTCGTTTCGCTTGACTCCCACTAATTTTCACAAAAAACTATCCTCCTGAGAAGAGTTTCGAAAACCTCATTGAAAGTTTCATAGTGGAGTTGATGTCCCCGACTCGACTAGACTCGCCTCAGCCTTTAACTCAATATTTGGCCCATCTAATCTTATCGAAGTCACGTCGAACGCGAACTTATCCAATAGGAGTTTCAACTATCTTAGTCTCAGTCATTGACCCTCACGGCTAACCATGCTTATTGGGTTTAACTGCCTAAGTGTGACTTATCAACTTATGCTCAAGTCGCACAGAATGTACCGCCCCTTGCTGCCATACGCTTCGTGGGGGGACTGGTATGACGAGCGGCGTCCAAGACGCACCCGAGACGCTAACACTGGGGCGGAATATCGATGCCAACTTACTCGAAACAAATCGCAAAACTCCCCAATGCTAGACATCTCTAGCATGATAGAAGACAGGAATCCAATTCCTTTACCCACTTAGTATGTGTCAAACGGGAGAATAAACCATCTCACATAAGAGCACATAAAACATAGCACGTACGTAGGTAGTAAATTGACCCTAGGAAAATAAACTACAAGACAACACAAGCGGGTTATTTCTAGCATATCCCTATTACATGCGTCTTCAAAAGACCTCGGGTCGTCGCACGGGTCTTGAAGTCGTCAAACGTCCTTCGTCACTCGAACGGCCTCAAAGTCACCGAACGTCCACCACCTTGTCACCGCCGGGGGGTTGCCTTCCATCAAATGGGACCTCATCTTCGTATTCAAGTCTAATCTAATAAAACAGTAAATTACAACACGGGGGGAATCATAAGTCCCGAACAACCCGTATAAAACAAATACAATCCGGGGGGACGGGACCCTTAACAAATGACTCGGAAACCAAATTCCTAAACCCGCAAGTGCGCCTTAAGTCACATTCATAACGAGCACGTTGATAATTATATGATTTTAAAGAGAAACGAAAATTGGGCTTTAAGCGGGCCAAGCCCATTAAAACACACCGGAGAGCCATGAAGCCCTAACATAGCTGCCGCGACTCAAATCACTCAGCCTTCAAAACACACCGGAGAGCCATGGCGGAGAAGGCCGTCGGCGTGGAGTCCCGGCTGGAGCCGGTGCCGCCACCGCCGGCGACGCCACGCCGCGCAACGCGTGCGTGTTCAGCTCGCGGCAGTATTCTGTTAACGTGTGCGTGTTCCACTCGTCGCCTCAGCCCCTTCGTGCCGAGTCACTGCCTCACCGGGAGAGATCGCCGCCGCAGCGTTCCGGCCGAGCCGGAGTCACTGCGGCTGTCTTGCACAGCGCGCACCGTGCGTGCCATCGCAGTCCGCGGCCAAAGTCACCATGGCTGGCGTCAGACCCAAGGTTCGAGGCTGATCGGGCCTGCTCAAAGCAGCCCGATCCCGCGGCTGTACCGCCGCTACCGCGCATGTAGCCCGCGCGCAACGCGCGGCTGCCCGGGTCCCGCCGTCGCGCGCGTCCCTGTCCGGTTCGTGGTTCATCGTCGGTCTGTACCGCATGAGTTGGTGGCCGTGGGTTGGCAAACGACGCATCGGTAGCCCAATGACGGTCGAACCATGTCGGCTTTTCGATCGTCTCCCACGCGCCTCGTTTCAATTTAAACACGTTATGATTCTGATCACGAGCGCCCGCTCTGATACCACTGTTGGGTTACCCGGTGTCTTTCGGAGACGCCAGGTCCACGGGTACGATGCGGAACAAAAATTTTCCGGGTTCCCTTATTGCCCTCGTTGCTCGGATCAGAATAGTAATACATAGACATGTAATATGGCGGGTCAAACCCGTAGGGAATTACCTGTTGAAGCGAGTGGCAGCTCCTCGTCCTTTTCTTGAAGACTTCGTCGATGGTGATGTATGGCACTAGATCGTCACGCCGACCTTGCAGTGTACCACGGAATCAGGTCTCCAAAGATGGCTAGAGAGAACCGAGCCGTAGCGTGAGAGAAGAGTGTTTTTGTTCGGTGTGTGTTTTGTGCCTTTGTTATGGATGAAATTTTCACTCTAAATTATGAAATATGGCTGCCCTATTTATGCTATGATATATTTGGAAATCCCTAGGATATCTCAAAGATATGGTTTTTGATTTTGCTCCTTAAGTGGAGAGATTTTGCCATATCTTTCTCTCCCTTATTTAATTCAAAATTCATATAAGGATACTTACCATAATTAGACAACTAACTTAAAAACTAAGTCAAACTAAGTATATTTAAATATGGCATAAAATTCGAAACTTAATCCAAGATTAATTTCGAAATTTTCACTTAAAATAAATAATATTCCAAATACATTATTTCCATATTTATATTTAATTTTCGTAATTAATTCCCAATGCATAATTCGAAAATCAGCTTAGTGTCAAATTCCAATTTTACCCTCAAGCTTTTTAAGCACTTGGCGAAGCCCAAGTCTCAAAGTTAGTTTCATACGAAGTCCGACTTCGGTCCATTAAACGGCCCGAGGCCCACTAAAGCGCGGCAACGTCCCAAGGCCCGTTAAGGCCCAAAACGCTTTCTCCCCTTATCAGTACACGTTGATGATCCTTTTTAAGCCCGACTCTCTAGGTTCGACTCAATCGGTAAGGGAGGAATCCAAGAGTCCGACAGTTACCTAGTCAATCCCGCAGTACCGGACCGTAACCCGATTCGAGTGCGAATTTCGACCCAAACTTTATTCGAGAACCTTACTATAGATTATAGTATTACATATAAACCCTTCAGCTGTGTCCCAATCGAGTGAGAGCCATGGTCTATGTCAAACTTACTATACTTGATTCTATGATAAAACGGGGACGAGGCAAATTACCAAAACTACCCTCCATGTCTAACATGAGTTAGTTCAATACCTTGGCCAAGGATTTCGTAATTTCCTGTCGTCGTCCTCATAGGACACTTATCTCGATTACTTGCAAGACTGTGAATCCGTACTCGGCGGTCTAAGCCCGGCAATCACAAATTGTCATCAAGACCGCATCTGGCCCGCTGACCCATGCAACAGCAAATCGGGTCGAGGGGAACCAGTGACAGTCGAGACTTCGAAGTCAACTCTGTCAAAGCCCCTTGCGATCTAAGGTTCACGTAGAATAGTTTTGTCGTCGGTCATTGACACTCCTTGAGTAATAAGCCATGTTCGATCGTACGACCCGTGAGTCAGTGTCCATGAAACGATTTTTTAAGCACTTGGCGAAGCCCAGGTCTTAAAGTTAGTTTCATACGAAGTCCGACTTCAGTTCATTAAACGGCCTGAGGCCCACTAAGGCGCGGCCCAACGGTCGAAGGCCCGTTAAGGCCCAAAAACACTTACTTTCTCTTATCAGTACACGTTGATGATCCTTTTCAAGCCCAAATTTCTAGGTTTGACTCAATCGGCATGGAAGGAATCCCAGAATCCGATATTTACCTAACCAATCCCACAGTACCGGACCGTAACCCGATTCGAGTGCGGGCCCAGTCTTGATTCCAGAACCTCACAATAGATTATAGTACTACGTATGAATCCTTCAGTTGTGTCCCAATCGAGTGTGAGCCATGGTTTGTATCAAACTCACTAAACTCGATTCTATGATAAAACGAAGACGAGGCAAATTATCAAACTACCCTCCATGTGTCACATGAGTTAGTTCAATACCTTGGCCAATGTGGTGACCCTCGTTTTCTAATTAAGGTTAGTGGCGGATTTTCGCAATGTAAGTCGCGGAAGACCCGTCTAATAAAAACTTTTTTCTAAAAGATAATATAACAAAATAAAATATTATATAGTAGTATCTGTACAACGGGCGTAGCCCCAAAAATGTCAAAAAAAACAAAACCCTATTATCGCTCCACAGGTCTTCATCCATGTACCGCCCTGCCCTCAAAAGTCCGTGGAGCACCGCCACCAGCCGCCTCAGTCTTGACGCGCGTCGGCGTCAGACTCAGTACCTACAATACGCTGAGCGATTTGCCCAGTAGGTGAATAGAAATGCATGTATGCACGTGAACGCTCATTCCCGATCCCAATATCTCACATGCAATGTTCACTCTTTCTTTTCCCACGATCCTATCTCAAATTACACAATACAGGGCCCTAGGTCAGACTCGACACCTCGCGCGCCCATAATAATAACATACGGAAGCTTACACTAGCAGCGTTTTGACGATCACGCGACTGCCCTGCTAGGTCGCGTTCCGTAAGCGGTAGCCTACGCCGACAGCGTTTTGACGATCACGCAACTGCCCTCTGTTGGGTCGCTCCCTCCGCTGAAAATATAATCACGACGGTTTTGCACCTCGGGACGTTCACGCCCGAGAAGACAGATCGATCACGCCTGTCTGCCGTCAGGTGTCATATGAGTACCAACCTCGACTCCTCAACGAGTCAACAACAAAAATCACAAATATCTCATTCTACCCCGCTCGACAATATTTCAAATCAACCGTCTCAATACGGTGTTAATATCTCACCCCGGTGATATGATATGCATATGCCATGCATATAAACGTGATAACATAAAAACATATTTTCACGTGAGACGTACGTAAAACACGTAAAACACGTAATTCATTTAACCACATAGAAGCACGTAAATATCACATAGGTGTTTACGCATTGTAGATGAATAATTCACCTACCTGCCCTCCTGATAAAATCGGTCGACGATTCTGGCGAATTCCCTACAGTTCGAATCTCTGAGCACAAAATATTATTATATCAGTATGTTTACTAAGTCACCTAATTTCGAAATTTCGAATCTCTAAGTCTCGAAACCCTAAAATTATCAAAAACCCAAAAATCACAAAAACCCTAAAATGATGAAAACCCTGATTTGTTGAGGAGGTTAAATGTCAAAGTCTTTGCAAGACACATCTCGACATCTTGCATTATAATACCTCGAAATCTCCGTTATGATGCATCTCGAAGTTTGAGTTATTATATCTCGAGATCTTTAGTGCTATGCTACTTTGCCGAGATTGATTAAATGTCGAATTATATCATGGAGGATGTCGAGATCTTCTATACCTTGCAAAAGGTTAGATCTCGAGAAGCTTAGAGGCTGATGTCGAAATCTGTTCATACAATGTCGAACCCTTACGATGTCGAGATCTTAGTGCCTTGGAATTGTAACACCTAACATTTATAATACTAATAAAGTATTCATTGTGAGTCATGAAAACTCATGAAGGAATGAATTACATGTCGAGTTTCTTAGAGGAGTTAAATGTCGAAGTCTTTGCATTATAATATCTCGATATCCCTCTTATGATACACCTCGAAGTCTTGCTACCATATATCTCGAAATCTCTTAATTTTTTATCCCGAAATCTTACATTATTATATCGAAATCCCTCTATGACATATCCCGAGATTTCTAATCATGTCGAAATCATTAACTATCGAAATCTCAGACCTAATAACCTTTTGATGTATACTGAAAACAAATTGAAAATACTTATAAAAACAAGACTCCATCGTTGTTCTTATATCAAAACTGATAGTATCATTATTAACTCAATTATATTTCGAGGATTTGGAATTTAATCCTAGCAATTACCTTACCAAAGCTATGCTTGATTGTTCTAGCACATAATCAAATCGCAAATCATTCCAGATTTATTTGACCTTAAACTCGCATTATCAGCAAACCCTAATGAACTTCATACCTTCTTTAATACTCGTACACCCTTGGCCTAACATATAATTAGAAATTTAATTTCAAGAAAATCAAGTCTAAGTTTCCTACACACTAACGCATTCAAAAACATTCTCAAATTTTCAACTACTAACATTAGCTTAATCATTTAAAGCATATAATTAACAAAGCTAAGTTAAACATGTTAAACACAAGGGATAAATCATATACCTCACTTCGAGTTTCAGCTTTCCAATTCACTAGAGCTTGTATATTGCTAAATTCTGAAGTTTTACGTATGGAGTAAAATGAGGATTTTCTTCCCATGACAATTTATATACGTTATGTATTAGATAAGTATTGTAGAATTCGATACTTGTGTATGATTGGACAAGGAGCTAACTGAGTTTTACCTCATGCTTAAGCAAGTTGTTAAACTATCATGTTTCGAAACTTTGTTGGGCATCTATCATTTCGTTGGGCTATTTCTTAAGTGAGTTGAATCCTATTATTATTCCATCACTTTTTCATTATTTAATCTCTATCAACTTGGACTAAGCTACTTAAGCAAACTATTACTACGGGCCTTCAATTCTTAAGCAAACTATTTGGCCCAAGTTAGATGTATCTTAACATTGTTCATTTTATTTAGTTCTTGGGTTAACTTCAAATTTAATCAAAACTTTTGGAAATTATATTTTTGCTTCACAACTTTCGGAAGTTATATTTTTGCTTCACAAATTTACGGGTATTACATTCTCCCCCCTTAAAAGAAATTTCGTCCCCGAAATTACGCCGAATGGAATAACTCGGGATAACGAACTCTCATTTCATCTTCACGCTCCCAAGTGGCTTCCTCGCCACAACACCTTAACAAACGGAATAGTTTTATTCCAGAGCTGTTTCAACTCATACATCAAAACCTCTACAGGCTTCTCTTCGTAACTCAAGTCAGGCTTGAGCTGTTGGTAAAGAAGTTCGTTCGGGATCACATGACTTGGGTCCGCGACGTACTTCCGTAGTGTCGACACGTGAAATACGTCGTGAACTTGCGATAAAGAAGTCGGTAATTCTAACTGATACGCGACTTTGCCGACTCTTTTAATGATCCTGAAAGGGCCTATGTATCTGGGACTCAGCTTGCCCTTTCTATCGAAACGCTTTACTCCTTTCATCGGGGAAATTTTCAAGAACACTTGGTTATCTTCTGCGAACTCCAAAGGTCGTCGTCGATGATCTGCATAACTCTTTTGACGACTCTATGCGGTTCGCATCCTTTCCCGAATCTTCCTAACAGCTTCTGTCATTTCTCGGATCATATCAGGTCCTAACAGTGTTCGCTCACCGATTTCGTTCCAATGAACTGGGGATCGGCACTTGCACCCGTATAACACCTCGTATGGTGCCATTCTTATTGTAGCATGGAAACTGTTGTTGTATGAAAACTCTATGAGCGGCAAATACTTACTCCAGTTTCCTTTGAAATCGAGCACATGCCCGTAGCATATCTTCGAGAGTCTGGATCGTTCGTTCAGACTGCCCGTCGGTCTGGGGATGGTAAGTGGTACTGAACGAGAGCTTGGTTCCTATCGCTTTTTGCAAGCTCTGCCAAAAGTTCGATAGAAATCTCGAATCTCGATCCGAGATGATAGAGGTTGGAATTCCATGGAGCCGAATAATTTCTTGAATATATAATTCAGCGTAACGTTCCATGGAAAACGTAGAACTGATTGGAAGGAAATGCACTGATTTAGTTAGGCGATCGACAATCACCCAAATAGCATCGTGGCCCTTCGTCGTTTTGGGTAACCCAACGACGAAGTCCATCGTGATATGATCCCACTTCCATTGTGGAATGGGTAGAGGCTGTAGGGTTCCACCGGGTCGCTGGTGTTCTGCTTTAATCAATTGGCAGGTCATACATCGATTCACAAATGCAGCAATGTCTTTCTTCATTCCTGGCCACCAGTACGTTATTCGTAAATCTTGATACATTTTTGTGGCTCCTGGGTGTACTGAGTATGTGGTCGCGTGTGCTTCCGTCATTATTGTTTGTCGCAGCTCCTCGGTGTCAGGTACATAAAGACGATTCATGTATAATAAAGCTCCATCCTCTCGTATTTTAAAATCCTCGGGTAATGCATCTTTCATTTTTAGATAGAGTTCGTCCTAATCCGTTCTAGCAGTGTGGGTTGGAGGGTTAATGCTGCTAGTTTTGCCTCAACTTTGCCTAAATTGACTATCTCTATCCCCAGGTCATGTAACTCCGCAGTCACCGCTTTTCGACTTAGCGCATCTGCGACTACGTTTGCCTTTCCTGAGTGGTAGCTGATAACGCAGTCATAGTCCTTTACTAGTTCTAACCATCGCTGGCGCATATTCAATTCCTTCTGAGTGAAGAAATACTTCAAGCTCTTATGGTCTGTGAAGATTTCGCATTTCTCTCCATAGAGGTAATGTCTCCAGATCTTCAAAGTGAAGACTACTGCTGCCAGTTCCAAGTCGTGCGTCGGGTAGTTCTTCTCATATTCCTTTAACTGTCGTGAAGCATAGGCAATCACCTTTCCGTTCTGCATCAGCACGCAACCCAAGCCACTCTTTGAAGCATCGCTATATACTGCGAATCCTCCGGTTCCCGATGGTATGGTCAATATCGGGGCAGAGGTAAGACGTTTCTTCAATTCTTGGAAGCTCAGTTCGCATGCTTCGGTCCACTTGAACGGGACGTTCTTCCTAGTTAGATTGGTCAATGTAGACGCAATACTAGAGAAGTCCGCTATAAACTTATGGTAGTATCCCGCAAGTTCAAGGAAACTCCGGACCTCGGTAGGAGTAGTAGGTCGTGGCCAGTTATTCACAGCTTCGATCTTACTTGGGTCCACAGAGATTCCATTCCCAGAAATCACGTGTCCCAAGAAGGCTACTTGCTCAAGCCAAAATTCGCATTTCTTGAATTTGGCGTAGATCTGTTTCTCTCGCAGGATTCCTAAGACGGTTCGTAGATGGCTTTCGTGTTCGTCTCTTGTCTTAGAATAGATCAGAATATCGTCGATAAAGACGATAACGAAGCGATCGAGGTAGTCTTTAAAGACTCGGTTCATCAGGTCCATAAAAGCAGCTGGAGCATTTGTCAGTCCAAAAGGCATCACCAAAACTCGTAATGGCCATACCTCGTGCTGAATGCGGTTTTAGGAACATCTACCTCCCTGATCTTCAACTTACGGTATCCCGAACGGAGGTCAATTTTCGAGAATACCGTCGCTCCTTGTAATTGGTCAAACAGATCATCGATCCTTGGCAGGGGATATTTATTCTTGATCGTGATCTTATTTAATTCTCGATAGTCGATGCATAGTCGCATCGACCCATCCTTCTTTCGCATAAAAAGAACGGGTGCGCCCCACGGCGAAAAACTCGGCTGAATAAATCCCTTAGATAATAGGTCTTCTAACTGTTCCTTCAATTCCTGTAACTCATTTGGTGCTAAAAGGTAAGGGGCTTTAGAGATTGGGGCTGACCCAGGTATTAGATCTATCGTGAACTGTATTTCTCGATCAGGGGGTAACCCCAGGAGATCATCGAGAAATACATCAGTGTATTCGTTGACTACAGGTACGTCTTTTAGTTCCGGCTGAGGTAAGTCCTCTGCCTTCACCGCATACACGAGATAAGACTCACAACCTGACCTCAAAAGTCGTTGAGCCTTCAGAGCTGATATTCGTGGAATACTATTCTTATTCGCTTTACCCGAAAAAGTGAATGCTTCTTCTTCAGGCAGCTGGAATTTAACGACCTTCTTGTTGCAATCTATGATGGCTCCATATCTTGAAAGCCAATCCATTTCAAAGATGACATCATAGTCGTTCATCGGGATTACAATCAGGTCGGCACTCAAGTTCCTACCCTCAATATTTACGACGCATCCTCGCAGTACTTGGTTGGTATGCGTCGGATCCCCAAGAGGTAGAGTAACTACATAGTTGCATTCAGAGGAGGTAGGGGATATTCCTACCTTCGCCACGTACTTAGCCGACACAAATGAATGTGTGACTCCAGAATCAATTAGCACAGAAGTGGGCACGTTATGGATAGTTAACGTACCCATCACAACAGAAGGTTCGCCTCGGCCTCCTCATTGTTAAGTGTGAAAACTCGTGCAAGAACCGATGGAGGTCGAACTGGTGTTCGGGTCAGGTTCTGGGGCATGTTCGTGTTACAATTCCTTGCATAGTGCCCCATTCTTCCGCATTTGAAACACTGTGGGTTTGCGTTGGGTCTTGGTTGATAACAGGCGCCGAAGTGGTAACGGCCACACTGTCTGGATTGGGGTGCTGGGTTTGGAGGTCTGTTCTGAATATTTACGGGTTCCTGGTTTAGCGTCGGGCGCCAATTCTGTTGGCCCTGGCGATTTCCTTGGTTACCTTGGCCTTTGTTGAACAATTGGCGTTTACGATCACTTCCAGGTCCTTGCTGACTCTCCCTCCTCTTCTTCGCCTCCTGAGCTTCAGAAATCTGAGCCTCAGCCTGCTCAGCAATCATGGCCCTTTCTGCTACTTGGGTAAATTCCATCTGTTGGGCCCCCGAGATACTTAAGTCGCGATAAAGCTCAGGTTTGAGGCCCGTAATGAACCTCGTCACCTTTAGTAGATTTGTTGCCACCATGTGAGGAGCGAAGCGCGACAGCTCCTCGAATCGGCGGATATATTGAGTTACAGGCATTCCTCCTTGCCTGAGATTCATAAATTCTAGCATTCGTCATTCCTGTTCATGGGCAGTAAAATATTTGCCGTGGAACAATTCTCTAAATCGTTCCCATGACATATTCAACGAATCTTCTAGGACTTTAACGGTATCCCATCAGAATCGGGCGTTTCCTCTGAGCATGGAAACGGCGCACAGGACCTTTTCATTCTCAGGCACACGACTATATATGAACATATCTTCTATGGTGCGCAGCCAATCTTCAGCCACTGTTGGATCCGTAGCATCAGCAAAGGTTGGGGGATCCATTTTTCTAAAGCGCTCCCTGATAATTTCTACACGCACGGGCTGAGGGGAGGGACGATGTTCAGACGAGCTATGGTGATGAAGTAGCTCGTCGATTTGATCAGATTGGCGATTGATATGATCAGACTGACGTCGAAGCAATTCAGTTAGTCGTAAGATGGTCGAGTCCCTTTCATTTGGAGGGGACTCCGGTTCAGCCCTACGGCTGGATTCACCCACGTGCTCGCTCCGCGTTCTTGGCATTCAACTATCGTCTACAATACACATAAGGCACATATCAAATAAGACATAATCACATAATGAAGTTTAAACTCACAGGCCAGGCTGGTTCTCCAGGCTTTTGAGCGGTAGTACATGGACAGTCTTCAGAATCTAGAGCCTAAGCTCTGATACCACCTGTAGCGACCCTACTTTTCTAATTAAGGTTAGTGGCGGATTTTCGCAACGTAAGTCGCGGAAGTTCACGCCCAAGTAGACAGATCGATCACGCCTGTCTGTCGTCAGGTGTCATACGAGTACCAACCTCGACTCCTCAACGAGTCAACAACAAAAATCACAAATATCTCATTCTACCCCGCTCGACAATATTTCAAATCAACCGTCTCAATACGGTGTAAATATCTCACCCCGGTGATATGATATGCATATGCCATGCATATAAATGTGATAACATAAAAACATATTTTCACGTGAGACGTACGTAAAACACGTAAAACACGTAATTCATTTAACCACATAGAAGCACGTAAATATCACATAGGTGTTTACGCATTGTAGATGAATAATTCACCTACCTTCCCTCCTGATAAAATCGGTCGACGATTCTGGCGAATTCCCTACAGTTCGAATCTCTGAGCACAATTATTATATCAGTATGTTTACTAAGTCACCTAATTTCGAAATTTCCAATCTCTAAGTCTCGAAACCCTAAAATTATCAAAAACCCAAAAATCACGAAAACCCTAAAATGATGAAAACCCTAATTTGTTGAGGAGGTTAAATGTCAAAGTCTTTGCAAGACACATCTCGACATCTTGCATTATAATACCTCGAAATCTCTGTTATGATGCATCTCGAAGTTTGAGTTATTATATCTCGAGATCTTTAGTGCTATACTACTTTGCCGAGATTGATTAAATGTCGAATTATATCATGGAGGATGTCGAGATCTTCTATACCTTGCAAAAGGTTAGATCTCGAGAAGCTTAGAGGCTGATGTCGAAATTTGTTCATACAATGTCGAACCCTTACGATGTCGAGATCTTAATGCCTTGGAATTGTAACACCTAACATTTATAATACTAATAAAGTATTCATTGTGAGTCACGAAAACTCATGAAGGAATGAATTACATGTCGAGTTTCTTAGAGGAGTTAAATGTCGAAGTCTTTGCATTATAATATCTCGATATCCCTCTTATGATACACCTCGAAGTCTTGCTACCATATATCTCGAAATCTCTTAATTTTTTATCCCGAAATCTTACATTATTATATCGAAATCCCTCTATGACATATCCCGAGATTTCTAATCATGTCGAAATCATTAACTATCGAAATCTCAGACCTAATAACCTTTTGATGTATACTGAAAACAAATTGAAAATACTTATAAACAAGACTCCATCGTTGTTCTTATATCAAAACTGATAGTATCATTATTAACTCAATTATATTTCGAGGATTTGGAATTTAATCCTAGCAATTACCTTACCAAAGCTATGCTTGATTGTTCTAGCACATAATCAAATCGCAAATCATTCCAGATTTATTTGACCTTAAACTCGCATTATCAGCAAACCCTAATGAACTTCATACCTTCTTTAATACTCGTACACCCTTGGCCTAACATATAATTAGAAATTTAATTTCAAGAAAATCAAGTCTAAGTTTCCTACACACTAACGCATTCAAAAACATTCTCAAATTTTCAACTACTAACATTAGCTTAATCATTTAAAGCATATAATTAACAAAACTAAGTTAAACATGTTAAACACAAAGGGATAAATCATATACCTCACTTCGAGTTTCAGCTTTCCAATTCACTAGAGCTTGTATATTGCTAAACTCTGAAGTTTTACTCTCTGCTCAATATTCGTATGGAGTAAAATGAGGATTTTCTCCCATGACAATTGATATACGTTATGTATTAGATAAGTATTGTAGATTTCGATACTTGTGTATGATTTGACAAGGAGCTAACTGAGTTTTACCTCATGCTTAAGCAAGTTGTTAAACTATCATGTTTCGAAACTTTGTTGGGCATCTATCATTGGGCTATTTCTTAAGTGAGTTGAATCCTATTATTACTCCATCACTTTTTCATTATTTCATCTCTATCAACTTGGGCTAAGCTACTGAAGCAAACTATTACTACGGGCCTTCAATTCTTAAGCAAACTATTTGGCCCAAGTTAGATGTATCTTAACATTGTTCATTTTATTTAGTTCTTTGGTTAACTTCAAATTTAATCAAAACTTTCGGAAATTATATTTTTGCTTCACAACTTTCGGAAATTATATTTTTGCTTCACAAATTTACGGGTATTACAGCCAAGGATTTCGTAATTTCCTGTCACCGTCCACATATGACACTTGTCTCGATTACTTACAAGACTCTGAATCCTACTTTGCGGTCTGAGTCCGGCAATCACAAATCGTCATCAAGACCGCATCTGGCCCGCTGACTCATGCAACAATAAATCAGGTCGAGGGGAACCAGTGACAGTCGAGACTTTAAAGTCAACTTCGTCAAAGCCCCTTTCGGTCTAAGGTTCACGTAGACTACTATATTGTTTTCGTCAGTCATTGACACTCCTCGAGTAGTAAGCCATGTTCGACCGTACGACCCGTGAGTCAGTGTCCATGAAACGATTCAATCCTTTGATTCGATTCGTATTACAAGTCATGACCTCCGCTTCCAAGTGGGATATCGGCACATGATAGGTCATCGACAAATAAGCTGTGATCGGTTATCCAGCACCCAACTGGAGACTCTGGCTTACGGACTTTTAATGTTCGAGGCTAAGAGTTCATTAGTGTCTTCCTCTCTCGTGTCCTTCGAGAACAGTGACTGAACTCGACACATTTGGATTTGTTCATTTATTTCTTTACCGGATGCTAATTAAAGAACTCATATATCAATTGAACAATGCCTTTCCATAAACACACGAAAGAATTTTATTACACAAGAATCGAATGATAAATAAGCTAATGCCCTACACAATCTAATCCTCGTATAGCATTCATCAGCATATTTCTAACAGTCAAGGCCTATAAATAAAACGAGATTACGAGCAGTCGAGATGAGCCTGATTATCCCCGGATTTAAAAATTTTTCGGCATTTCCCGTCTAACGGAATTGCTCGGTTGAACTCGAACGGTAATGACGTCAAGGGGGTTCGGCGAAACGCACCTTGTAGTTTGAAGAACTGAAACGGAAGTAGGATGGCAGTGAGGATTGCGGAAAGATTCATCACACCGACCACTAGAGAAGTCGATCGAGAATTCGCCAGGCGAAGAGAGAGAGCTCCAAGCTTTTCTATTTGATGTGTGTGCAACTTGTTCTCTTTGTTTCTTATGAGTAAATTTCGTCCTCCCCTTTCTATATAAGGTGGGTGATTGAGCTTTTTGCTCCGATATCTTAAAAGAACTTATCTTTCAAATACTCAACTTACAAAGTCTTTTCTAAAAAGAATCTTTAACTATTGTTGAGCCAACATCTGACTCAACATTCGAAAATCATGCTATTTAATTCCAAATTAATTTCCAAAAATCCTACCATATCTAATATGTTATTTTGAAAATCTCATGAGGTGAAATTCCCAATTTCCCTCTTAGTAAGTCACGGTATAACACCATTTATACCGGCGGAAATAAATATTTATTTTAATTATCCAATAATATATTAATAATTCTCACACACAAATATTAAGTTTGGGCCAAGCCTAAATTAATATATTAAATTCGGCCAAGCCCAACTTTAATTTGGGCCGAGCCCATTGGCGACTCTAAGTCCAATCTCTCTTCGATTTGCCCGTACTTAGTGATCCTTTTTAACCCCGACTCCTCTGGTTCGTCTCAACTCGGCATTGGGAGGAATCTAAGAGCTCGGTAAGCGCCTAGCTAATCTTGCGGTACCGAGCCGACCCCGAGTCCAGTCCGAATTCGAAATTCATGAGCGACTATAGATTATCGCCATATGTATAAACCATTCACATGTGTCCCGATCTAGTGATAGTCATGTTATGTCAAACTAACAAGACTCGACTCTATGATGAATCGTGACAGGCAAAATTCCGAAACTACCCTCCACATCCAAGTGAGTCAGTTTCAATACTTTGGCCAAAGATTTAGTAATTTTCCATCCTCGAAACTCTCATAGGACACGTATGTCAGTCGAGACCGTGAATCCCGCTCAGCGATCAAGTTGACAATCACGCCCCGTTGTTAAGACCGCACGTCGCCGCCGACTCTAGAAAAAGCACGTTGAGCCTAGCAAAGCTAGTGGAAGGTCAGGACCCCGCTGCCAACTCCAACGTTGACCCTTTCGGTCTAAGGTACACGTATGCTACTATAGTCAGTCGATTCGATCTTTGACATTCCCAACATGCGATCGATTCGACTATGAGTCAGTATCCAAATACAGACAATCCCAGATTCGTCTTGTATCAATGTCACGAGCTCTCACTCTTCTTAAACAGAATGCCTTGAAAGAAAATATGATAAAAAGAATAACATGCCTTATCAATCGAAATGGCAACAATCGGGATATAAAAAGTAATTGTTAACATTACATAGACTAAATAGCCCATATTCATCTAATCCTCGAATATCGGCATTCTAAGGGCATATTCCCAACAATCTCCCACTTGTACTCAATGCCACGTACTATGATATTTTAACCCCATCTTCTCGATGTGTTTATCAAGCACTGCATCCGATAGTGTAATATCGAAATATTTATACGGGATTATTTCAATAATATTCAGAATGTGTGGAGTCGATTTTCGAACATACACCGATTTCTTTCCGAGCTGAGTAAATATATATATTAAATAGGGCCGAAAATACCCATGTGGAATTGGTACAACAAAACAAAATTTCTTACAATTAAATAAAACATCGAGAAAAGATCCAAACCATAATACACCTCATTACTTTGCTTATGGACAAATAATCTATAAATTAAATAAAATAGAGAAGAACCTAAAAGGAGAAGCATAACACACGTTGAACTCCTTGCATGAGGACAAGAATCCACAAGGCATCTCCATGATTCCCCTCCATACATATGCCTCCATGAGAGTTAGGATTAGGATTTTCGGACATAAATCTTCAAGCTTCAAACTCGTCATGTTGAACTAAATTAGGGAGTCTAAAATGAATGTTTAAAAAATATAATGAGTGCGGGGTGGAATTTGGGACAAGAGTGAAATTTGGGAGGTCGTTTTTTTGTGAAATTTTCAAAAGTTTTGGGTGTTAAATAAATACTTAAAAATCCGGCTGGGGTCCTTTGTGTAAATTTTCAACTTTGGGGACCAAACTGAATTTTTTAAAAAGATTTGGGGACTTTGATGTTTAATTAGGGCAAGGAGAATAAAATTTCAAATTTTCGGGTCCTTAAAAATAAATTATGAGATTTTGGTGTTTTAAATGCAAAGTTCGGAAAAATATTTGGAATTAGGAATTTAAGTGATATTTTGAAATTTGGGCATTAGAGTTTTAAAATATATATTTTTTTTTGTAAATTTGGGACTCTTAGGGTAATTTAGGAGAGAGTTCGACGGGTAAGGTTTCGGGCCGAGTAAATCGGAATGCGGGTTTTGGGCCCGATTATTTAAGGTATGATATTTTCTAGATTGGGCCGAGATGATATCTCGGGCCAATAAGTTGTTATTTTATAGGTTGCATTTTACTGGCACGACATTTGCATACACGTGGTATGAGGGGATTGATAACCGTGTGGGGTCACGGTGATGTTGTATAGTGTCGATGGGTGGGGTAAAGTAACCGATAATGGTTGTCAAGCTACGACTCGATGAAGCACTTGGTGGGAGACAGACGTGAGTCGTTTGAGACTTGCGGTTGAGACCGAGGAGGGGCTGCTTGTCATTACTGTAGGTACACTTGAGACCGAGTAGGGGGCGTACTAAAATTATGATGGCATTGCATGTCATTCGTGTGTGGGTGCCGAGTCTAGCCTAGGGCCCTGAATTATGAGTTGAGAGATGAATTAGGAACGAGCGTATGCTAGTGAGATATTGAGTCTGCATTTGTGAAGTGTCGGGATTGGGGTGTGAGAGCACGTGCATTCATGCATATTTTCATCTACTGGGCAAAATCTCAGGGTTTACGTGTATAGGTAAGGCGGCTGCTGGCGGTGACTCCACGGACTTTTGAGGGAGACGCAGTACATGGGACGCGACCTGTGAAATGGCGTAGTGTGGGTTTTGAGTGTGTACTTTTGGGGCTTCGGCCCAATGAATAAAAGTGTGTTTGGGTTTAAGACTTTTGGGCTTGGACATTGGACGTAATTGTATTTATTATGTTTAAAAAGTTTTTATTAAATGGGCTTTCCGCTGCTTACGTTGCGAAAATCAGGCAAAGTACGTATTTAGGAAGTAGGGACGTGACAGATAGCGGCTTGCTGAATAGGTCTGCCACGTTCTCTGCGGACGCGACTCTCTACAGGGCTGTGGAGCCATTCCCAATGAATCCGCGTACCACGTGGTATTTTCTCTCTGTGTTTGGACAGACTGTGAGCTCAGGATCCCTTAGCCTGTGCGATAGCACCATTATTGTCACACCACAAAGGCAACGGTGTATCCACAATGCTGGGGACCACTTGGAGATCTTTCAAGAACTTGTTCACCCAAACACCCTCCTTAGCTGCCTCAGAGGCCGCTATATATTCAACTTCAGTGGTGGAATCAGAAGTAGTCGTACTTCGCTTATTGCTTCTCCAAGAGACAGCGCCACCATTAAGCGTAAAGACAAACCCCGAGGTGGATTTTTCGGTCGTCCATGTCCGACTGAAAGTCCTCTGTATATCCATCCATTTATAATTCTCCAATGCTGTAAACTAATATCAAGTCTTTAGTCCGTCTAAGATACTTCAAGATATTCTTTACGGCTATCCAATGTTCTCTGCCAGGGTTAGCTTGAAATTTACTCACTATACTCACAGCATAGGATATGTCGGGTCGTGTGCAATCGCGTACATCATGCTACCGACTGCGGAGGCATAAGGAACTCCAATCATCTCCTTTCGATCTTCCTCACTTTGAGGTGACATAGACTTGGGGAGATGAATCCCATGCCACCCCGGCAAGAAACCTTTCTTAGTTTCATCCATCTTAAACCGTTTAAGGACCTTTTCTAAGTAAAGGTCTTGGGAGAGTCCTAACATTCGATTCGGTCTGTCTCTATACAGTCGAATTTCCAGAATGTATGCAGCTTCTCCTAAGTCTTTCATGGAGCCTTCGGTTGAAAGCCAAGCTTTCACCTTTGAGAGTATTCCTATGTCGTTTTCCATCAAAAGGATGTCATCCACGTACAATACGAGAAACGACACTTTGCTCCCCTACTCCTTTTATAGATGTTAGGAATATGCCCTCGTATTCTATACTAGGATTAGATTGTATAGGGCATTAGCTTATTTATCATTCGACCTTTTGTGTAATAAGATATTTTCGTGCGTTTATTGAAAGACATTGTTCATTGGATGTAAGAGTTCTTTACTTAGAATATGGTAAAGCAATAAATGAACAAATCCAAATGTGTCGAGTTGAGTCACTGTTCTCGATGGGCATGAGAGAGGAAGGCACCGATGGATTTTAACCTCGATTATGAAAAGTCCGTAAGCCTGAGGCTCCAGTTGGGTGCTAGATATCCGATCACGGCCTATCGATGACCTATCGTGTGCCGATATCCCACTTGGAAGCGGATGTCATGGCTTGTGATTCAAATCGAATCAGTGGATTGAATCGTTTCATGGACACTGACTCACGGGTCATATGGTCGAACATGGCTTATTACTTGTCAGGACCCGTCGTCCGACCTCGTAATTCGTTCTAATCCTAAGTGTCTAATGCTTTGTTATCGTGCGAAGACGTAAAAATGCGAATAAAATTTTTCATTTTAAACGTGTGCGGAAGTCTTACATATAAGTCATTTTACAGTTTATCATAGACGTATCTACACAAATACAAGTGCGTGTGTGTGTGTAGCAAAAGCTTCCTATGCGCCCGGCCTTCACAGGTCGTCATCCATACACACACTCCCACCCCAAAAGCAGCCGAAAGCTCCAAAAGAATGGCCTTGCGCTATCGGTAGATCACGTATCGTGATCGTTGGTACCTACAACACGTAACGTAAGGATGAGCCACCAAGGCACAGTAAGCAGAAATTATGCATGTATGCACGTGTCCTAACGATCGACAATCCACGCCGTCGTTTTCTAACGCTCATACTTTTTTTCCGACTCATACTCTTTTTCTCATACTCTTTTCTTGACTCGTACTCTTTTCTTATACTCTTACGTCATATGGGCCCTCGGCTTTCCATCCCACTATGCGCCATTTCATAGAGATCTCATGTGTGGAGGTTCACACACTAGAAGGTCACCCGAAGGAGTCTTCCCTTACTCACTGTGGCATCCACGCGGACGCTTCTCACTGGTAGCCAACACCGAGGCCACTAACCGCGGAGGTCACCCGAAGGAATCTTCCCTAGTGCTTTACGCACTAGAAGGTCACCCGAAGGAATCTTCCCTTACTCATTGCGTGTCCCAGGTCGCATCCTCCAGGTTACATCTCCCGCATACAGGGTATTACCCCAGCCTCTTATACAGGCCTTATGGCTTCATTCGCCATGGCTGCATAGGGAAGCCGTGACTCTTCGTTGAGTCGACACAAACGCCAATATCGGCGAGTATACATCGCACACAGGCGATCTTATGCACGCTCTTACCTCGCGTCTTACATAGTATGTATGCGTGCAAGTGCTCATGCCATACTCATGTACACATGCAGGTCATGCTATCATGCATATAAAATAATCATATCGAACGTACATGTTTCACATAGAATACACGAGCACGTAATTCACATAATTGGACGCAGGCAAGTTACGTGTCGTAGTTGATTTCTACTTACCTGTCGTCCAAGCTCAATTAACGCACTTCCTCGTTCGCTCCTAACGTTCGACCTTTTAAATAAAAGGGCTAAATTATTAGTATTTTGCTTTCTTAGCTAATTCGTCGCTATAATTAATATTCGTCGTACTAGTTAACTAGACTTATGCTAACCTTCTAAACTCTAAGCCATTCGATTTGTCCCATTGACTCATTCTAAGTCATTTGGTTTCCATACCTAGTTATGTTAGAATTTAAGTTATTCTAACTCATATGTCTCGGCGAAAGTTCACTAACTTAGGTTTCAATTCGATCGATACTCCCAATTGGCTTGATTCGATTCATGGATTAAACCTTATGGGTTTCGCTCGATTCAATTTTATTAAATTGATGTACTCTGAGCCCTAGTTTCAATCGATGGCTAATATGGCTAGGTCTCGCCCGATCGAATTTCGTCCAAATTGATGTATATTAATTTCTTAGTTTCGATCGAAACTCATTTATGTCAAACCCTAAATTCATTTGGTAGTTATCATTGGTTAGTTTCGCCCGATAGAAATCATTAGGGTTAGTATCGGTCGAAACTTGTTAATCACTCGATTCTACTCACTTTCGATTGACGAGACGTATTATCAGGTGAGTTTTGCCGTGTTATTTCATCATCATGACGTCATCAATTCGCCCGAAACCATGGACATCACGAGGGTTTCGCTCGAAACCATGTGAGTTTCGCCGTGCCTGACGTAAGCATGGCATCACCTCGATTTCGATCGAAACCATACACATTAGAAGATCTCATTTCGATCAACTTTAGGGTTTCGATCGATTCCAGTTTCGATCGAGCAGTGTTTCGCCGTGTTCTTATGTCATCATGATGTCATCTTAGGTTTCGATCGAAACCATGCAAAGTGATTCACCGCTTTCGATCGATGGCATGGATTTTGGTATGAGTTTCGATCGATACTCATGCATTAAAATGAGTTCCGGTCGAAACTCGTGACTTATTAAATTTACTATCTTGCAATTCGATTTGATCGAAACTTAATTCTACCCAATTGTCGCCCGAAACTCTGAAATTCATTGCCTACTTTCGATCGAAAGTCCTTTGGTTAATTGCATTCAATCGAAATTCAAATTCGTTGCCCACTTTCGATCGAAACCTTAACATTCATCTAATCGGAACTGCTTTGGGTTGCTTCCGCTCCCTTGCGGCCCTTGTACAAACTTGCGCTTCGCTTCCTGGGCGCGACCAATTCTGGCCTCTGCCTGCTCTGCCACAAGCGCCCTCTCAGCCACTTGCGCATACGTGGCTCCTTGTACTCCTGCCATACTCACATTCCGGTACAGCTCGGGCTTTAATCCTTCCATGAACCGCTCGATCTTGAGCGCGTCCGTACTGACCATGTGAGCAGCGAACCTTGATAGCTGCTCGAACTTTTTGATGTACTCCGCCACTGTCATCGCCCCTTGGCGGAGGTTGATGAACTCGTTCATCCGCTAGGCTCTGACAGGGGCGGTGTAGTACTTTCCTCTGAAGATCTCCTTAAACCGATCCCAGCTCATCGTTAGTAGGTTCTCTCGATAGCTGAGATGGTGTCCCACCAGTGCCCAGCGCTCCCCCTCAACAGGTAGGCAGCGCACATAACTTTCTCCGCCTCAGGTGTGCGGCTGTGCCGGAACATGTTCTCCAGCGTCCTTAGCCAATCCTCGGCGGAGGTGGGGTCTACGGCATCCTCAAACAACGGAGGGTTAAGCTTTCTGAACCTTTCCTCGATCATTTCGATTCGTTCAGGCGGGGGAGGTAGGTTAGCTGATTGTCCCCCAGCGTTTTGCTGTTGGATCAGCTGCTGAATCTGGGCCGATTGTTGCCGAACCAGTTCAGTGAGTTGCAGGATAGTAGCATCCCGGCTATCGGGAGGGTTATTGGTATCCCTGCCCTGATCTGATTCCCTACTTCCTTCTCCCCTAAGTCTTACCATTCTCAACCTATCCTGACAATTTCCTAAGGCCAATAAATCAAACCATACAAAGGATTCACATAACATGATACTTACAAGCAAGGCCGCTTCCGCGCTTTTGAGAGTGTGTGTGTATGGACAGTCTGCAGGACCTGTGACCGAAGCTCTGATACGACTCTGTCAGGACCCGTCGTCCGACCTCGTAATTCGTTCTAATCCTAAGTGTCTAATGCTTTGTTATCGTGCGAAGACGTAAAAATGCGAATATAATTTTTCATTTTAAACGTGTGCGGAAGTCTTACATATAAGTCAAAAGAATGTTCATAAGTCATTTTACAGTTTATCATGGACGTATCTACACAAATACAAGTGCGTGTGTGTGTTTATCAAAAGCTTCCTATGCGCCCGGCCTTCACAGGTCGTCATCCATACACACACTCCACCCCAAAAGCAGCCGAAAGCTCCAAAAGAATGGCCTTGCGCTATCGGTAGATCACGTACCGTGATCATCGGTACCTACAACACGTAACGTAAGGATGAGCCACCGAAGCTCAGTAAGCAGAAATTATGCATGTATGCACGTGTCCTAACGATCGACAATCCACGCCGTCGTTTTCTAACGCTCATACTGTTTTTCTGACTCATACTCTTTTTCTCATACTCTTTTCTTGACTCGTACTCTTTTCTTATACTGTTACGTCATATGAGCCCTCGGCTTTCCATCCCACTATGCGCCATTTCATAGAGATCTCATGTGTGGAGGTTCACACACTAGAAGGTCACACGAAGGAGTCTTCCCTTACTCAGTGTGGCCTCCACGCGGATGCTTCTCACTGGTAGCCAACACCGAGGCCACTAACCGCGGAGGTCACCCGAAGGAATCTTCCCTCTCGGTTAGTGCTTTACGCACTAGAAGGTCACCCGAAGGAATCTTCCCTTACTCAGTGTGTGTCCCGGGCCGCATCCTCCAGGTTGCATCTCCCGCGTACGGGGTATTACCCCAGCCTCTTATACAGGCCTTATGGCTTCATTCGCCATGGCTGCATAGGGGAGCCGTGACTCTTCGTTGAGTCGACACAAACGCCAATATCGGCGAGTATACATCGCACACAGGCGATCTTATGCACGCTCTTACCTCGCGTCTTACATAGTATGTATGCGTGCAAGTGCTCATGCCATACTCATGTACACATGCAGGTCATGCTATCATGCATATAAAATAATCATATCGTAACGTACATGTTTCACATAGAATACACGAGCACGTAATTCACATAATTGGACGCATGCAAGTTACGTGTCGTAGTTGATTTCTACTTACCTGTCGTCCAAGCTCAATTAGCGCACTTCCTCGTTCGCTCCTAACGTCCGACCTTTTAAATAAAAGGGCTAAATTATTAGTATCTTGCTTTCTTAGCTAATTCGTCGCTATAATTAATATTCGTCGTACTAGTTAACTGGACTTATGCTAACCTTCTAAACTCTAAGCCATTCGATTTGTCCCATCGACTCATTCTAAGTCATTTGGTTTCCATACCTAGTTATGTTAGAATTTAAGTTATTCTAACTCATATGTCTCGGCGAAAGTTCACTAACTTAGGTTTCAATTCGATCGATACTCCCAATTGGCTTGATTCGATTCATGGATTAAACCTTATGGGTTTCGCTCGATTCAATTTTATTAAATTGATGTACTCTGAGCCCTAGTTTCAATCGATGGCTAATATGGCTAGGTCTAGCCCGATCGAATTTCGTCCAAATTGATGTATATTAATTTCTTAGTTTCGATCGAAACTCATTTATGTCAAACCCTAAATTCATTTGGTAGTTATCATTGGTTAGTTTCGCCCGATAGAAATCATTAGGGTTAGTTTCGGTCGAAACTTGTGAATCACTCGATTCTACTCACTTTCGATCGACGAGACGTATTATCAGGTGAGGTTTGCCGTGTTATTTCATCATCATGACGTCATCAATTCGCCCGAAACCATGGACATCACGAGGGTTTCGCTCGAAACCATGTGAGTTTCGCCGTGCCTGACGTAAGCATGGCGTCACCTCAGTTTCGATCGAAACCATACACATTAGAAGATCTCATTTCGATCAATTTTAGGGTTTCGATCGATTCCAGTTTCAATCGATCAGTGTTTCGCCGTGTTCTTATGTCATCATGATGTCATCTTAGGTTTCGATCGAAACCATGCAAAGTGATTCACCGCTTTCGATCGATGGCATGGATTTTGGTATGAGTTTCGATCGATACTCATGCATTAAAATGAGTTCCGGTCGAAACTCGTGACTTATTAAATTTACTATCTTGCAATTCGATTTGATCGAAACTTAATTCTACCCAATTGTCGCCCGAAACTCTGAAATTCATTGCCTACTTTCGATCAAAAGTCCTTTGGTTAATTGCATTCAATCGAAATTCAAATTCGTTGCCCACTTTCGATCGAAACCTTAACATTCATCTAATCGGAACTGATTTCTTTCTACCAATCCAATCGAAACTCCACATCGTACCCCTTTCTGCTACCAAAATCATGTGATTCCTACTCAAGTAAAATTCGTAAGTCCTAAGGCACGCACCAAACTAATCCAATCATAAGTTTACCCAAGTGTTGACCTAAATATAAGCATATACTTCATACTTAGGGTTTTCTCATTTTCCCTAAGCTTAATTTCCTAATCTTCGTAACAACATCTAGCAAGTTCTAATTTACGGAAATTACAAGGTTTAAGGTTGACATTTCACTTACCAAATTCGAAATCCTAAGTTAGTTGACGTATCCTTGGTTCGGTCTATCTCTCGGCCCTTCTCCTTTCCTTGGCTTTGCTTTTTCGTTAATTTTCAAGTGTGGTTATGGAGTTTAGATAATTTTGACTAGATATTTTCCTTTACATAGGTTGAGGGAACATAGCTTAGGATGTTGTCCTTCCTTAATTCAAGGAAGTATTGTCTCCCAATCTGGGTCTCTCTCACACATGGGCCTACTACTCATTTTCTAGTCCAACTATCATTAGTCATTTCCTTTGGCATTTTCGAAAATTACCCTTCCTAAATTAGGGTCACAATAAACACGAAATCATCGACACGTGATTGCACATAGTTTCGCACGTAAGCCACGGGCACAAAATTCGTAGAATCACGTAGACATATAACATGTATTGCAATTAATATGAAATCACTTAGGTCATATACGTAATTTTTTGGCCGACCTAAATTGCGGGGACCGGGTCCTACATCCTCCCCCCTTAAGGAGGATTTCGCCCCCGAAATCAACCCGTGTGAAACAACTCGGGGTAACGAATTCTCATTTTGTCCTCCCGTTCCCATGTGGCTTCTTCCGTAGATTGGTTCCGCCACAACACTTTCACTAGAGGAATTTCTTTATTCCTAAGTCTCTTGGTCTCGTACATCAATATCTTCACCGGAACCTATTCGTAACTCAGATTCGGTTTCAATTGTTGATGTAGGGACTCATTTCCTAGGACATGATTCGGGTCGGCTTGGTACTTCCGTAGGGTTGAGACGTGGAACACGTCATGTACTTGTGATAGCGATGCTGGCAGCTCTAGTCGATAGGCTATCTCACCAACCCTTTTTACGATTTTGAATGGCCTTATGTACCTAGGAATTAGCTTCCCTTTCTTCTCGAATCTTTTCACGCCCTTCATTGGCGATACCTTAACGAACACCATATCATCTTCTTCGAATTCCAGTGGTCGACGTCTTCGATCTGCGTAACTTTTCTGTCGACTCTGTGCCGTTCGCATTCTTTCTCGTATTGTAGAAACGGCTTCCGTCATTTCTCGTACTATATCGGGGCCTAACATCACCCGTTCTACGACCTCGTCCCAATGTACTGGGGACCTGCACCTACGCCCATATAGCGCTTCGTACGGGGCCATCCCAATGGTGACGTGGTAGCTATTGTTGTACGAGAACTCGATCAGTGGGAGGTACCTACTCCAATTCCCTTTGAAATCGAGTACACACGCTCGGAGCATGTCCTCCAGTGTCTGAATTGTTCGCTCGGATTGACCGCCCGTCTGCGGATGGTAGGCGGTACTAAAAGATAGCTTCGTTCCCATCGCCTTTTGCAAGCTCGTCCAGAATTTCGACAGAAAATCTGGAGTCGCGATCCGAGACTATCGACGAAGGAACGTCGTGTAGTCGTACTATCTCCTGAATGTACAGCTCTGCGTATCGTTCCATGGAGAGCGTCGTACCAATCGGTAGGAAATGGGCAGACTTGGTTAATCGATCGACGATCACCCAAATCGCGTCATGCCCTTTGGCGTTCTTCGGTAGCCCTACTACGAAATCCATGGTAATGTTATCCCATTTCCATTCGGGAATGGGTAACGGTTGCAGAGTTCCCGCCGGCCTTTGATGCTCGGCTTTTATCTGCTGACACGTCAGACATTGACTTACGAAAGTCGCGATGTCCTTTTTCATGCCTGGCCACCAGTAATTTTCCTTTAAGCCTCTGTACATCTTCGTTGCTCTGGATGTACAGAGTACGCCGTGGCATGTGCTTCCATCATTATCAGTCGTCGTAGTTCGGCGTCGTCTGGCACGTACAACCGGTTCTTGAAGTACAGCCGTCCGTCTTCCCGTATTATGAGGTCTCCTGTCGGTTGTTCCGGTTGCGCTTCTTTGATCTTCGTGTAAAGCTCGTCTGCTTCCTGCACCGTCTTAATTTGCTCTAGCAGCTTCGGTTGCAAAGTTAAGGCTGCTAGTTGCGCCTCAACTTCGCCTAACCGTACGACTTCTACTTCCAGTAGTTGCAGTTCTGTACTCACTGCTTTTCGGCTTAAGGCATCGGCTACTACATTCGCCTTGCTGGGTGGTAGTTGATCACGCAATCGTAATCCTTGACTAACTCCAACCACCTCATCTGCCTCATATTCAGTTCCTTTTGGATAAAGAAGTACTTGAGGCTCTTGTGGTCCGTGTATATCTCACACCGCTCTCCATAGAGGTAATGCCTCCAGATCTTGAGAGCAAAGACCACTGCCGCTAACTCCAAATCGTGCGTCGGGTAATTCTTCTCGTACTCCTTTAGCTGGCGAGAAGCGTATGCTACTACATTCCCGTTCTGCATTAGCACACATCCTAACCCGTTCTTCGACGCATCACTATACACGGTGAACCCTCCAGTTCCCGAAGGTATCGTGAGAACTGGGGCCGTCGCAGCCGTTCCTTCAGCTCCTGGAAGCTTCGTTCGCATTTTGCGGTCCATTGAAACGGCGTGTTCTTCCGGGTCAGCCTCGTCAGTGTCGATGCTATCTTCGAGAAATCCTTGATGAACTTCCTGTAGTAACCCCGCCAGACCGAGGAAACTCCGTACTTCCGTTATATTGGTCGGTCTGGGCCAGTTGCTAATGGCTTCTACATTGTTCGGGTCTACAGAAATCCCTTCTCCTTATACTATACGCCCCAAGAAGGTGACTTGGTCGAGCCAAAATTCGCACTTCTTGAACTTGGCGTACAGTTGCTTCTCCCGTAGTATACCCAGAACTATCCCCAGGTGTTCCTCATGTTCCTCCTTTGTCCTTGAGTAGATTAGGATGTCATCAATGACGATGACAAATCTATCTAAGTATGGCTTGAACATCCAATTCATTAAGTCCATAAAGGCTGCCGGCGCATTAGTCAACCCGAATGGCATCACCAGAAACTCGTAGTGGCCATAGCGGGTGCTAAAGGCCGTCTTCGGGACATCTTCCTTCCGAATTCTTAACTGATGATAGCCCGACCATAGATTGATTTTAGAGAAAATCGTTGCGCCTTGTAATTGGTCGAACAGATCGTCTATCCTAGGGAGTGGGTACTTGTTCTTGATCGTTAGCTTGTTCAGCTCCCTGTAGTCGATGCATAATCGCATGGACCCGTCCTTCTTCTTCACGAATAGCATCGGCGCTCCCCAGGGAGAGAAACTCGGCTGTATGAATCCCTTGTGCATGAGTTCGTCTAGTTGGTCCTTTAACTCCTTTATTTTCGTCGATGCTAGCCGGTATGGGGTCTTAGATACTGGCGCCGCTCCAGGTACCAGATCTATGGCAAATTCTATTTTCCGCTCGGGTGGTAGTCCTGGTAATTCCTCGGGAAATACGTCGGGGAAGTCCTTAACTACCGGCACTTCCTCGAATTTCGGGGAGGCGTTTCCTTCCGACTTGATAGCGAATACCAGATAGGCTTCGCACCCTGATTTGATCAGTCGTTGGGCTTTTATCGCTGATATTCTAGAGATCATAGTCCCCTTGCTAGTTCCTACGAACTTGAGGGATTCATTCCCGTCCGTATTGAGCGTGACTATCTTGCGGAGGCAGTCTATGACGGCTCCATACTTCGATAGCCAATCCATTCCGAGGATCACCTCATTGTCATTCATAGGAATTATTATGAGGTCTATTGGTAGTTCCCTATCCCCGATTATTATTGGGCAATCCCGTAGGACGTGGTCTGTTTGGGTGGGATTCTCGTTTGGAACTGTTACCCTAAACTCGCACTCAGCTCGGTGAGGCGTGACTCCTACTCTTGCGACGTACTTAGTAGACGCGAACGAGTGTGTCGCTCCTGAGTCGACTAGGATGCATGTAGGGGTTTCATAGACGAGGAGGGTACCTGTTACCATGGTCGGGTTGTTTCCCGCTTCCTCGGAGGTTATAGTGAAAACCCTAGCCGGTACCCTTGGTGGTGCTGCCTGGTTTCCAGCTTGCTTCCGGATTCGCTTTCCGTACATGCCCTTAGATAGTGGCCCGTCTTGCCACATTTGAAGCACGTAGCGTTCTGGGAGTTGCAAACTCCCGTGTGCCTCCGTGCACATTTCGGGCATACGGGTAGGTCTAGCTGGGGTCTACCCTGGGTTGAGTTGAATGGCGGGGGTGGTCCAGGTCGGTTTTGGAAGTTCGGCTTCCCACCCTTGGCTACAAACTGCCGCTTTGGGTTGCTTCCGCTCCCTTGCGGCCCTTGTACAAACTTGCGCTTCGCTTCCTGGGCGCGAGCAATTCTGGCCTCTGCCTGCTCTGCCACAAGCGCCCTCTCAGCCACTTGCGCATACGTGGCTCCTTGTACTCCTGCCATACTCACATTCCGGTACAGCTCGGGCTTTAATCCTTCCATGAACCGCTCGATCTTGAGCGCGTCCGTACTGACCATGTGAGCAGCGAACCTTGATAGCTGCTCGAACTTTTTGATGTACTCCGCCACTGTCATCGCCCCTTGGCGGAGGTTGATGAACTCGTTCATCCGCTAGGCTCTGACAGGGGCGGTGTAGTACTTTCCTCTGAAGATCTCCTTAAACCGATCCCAGCTCATCGTTAGTAGGTTCTCGATAGCTGAGATGGTGTCCCACCAGTGCCCAGCGCTCCCCCTCAACAGGTAGGCAGCGCACATAACTTTCTCCGCCTCAGGTGTGCGGCTGTGCCGGAACATGTTCTCCAGCGTCCTTAGCCAATCCTCGGCGGAGGTGGGGTCTACGGCATCCTCAAACAACGGAGGGTTAAGCTTTCTGAACCTTTCCTCGATCATTTCGATTCGTTCAGGCGGGGGAGGTAGGTTAGTTGATTGTCCCCAGCGTTTTGCTGTTGGATCAGCTGCTGAATCTGGGCCGATTGTTGCCGAACCAGTTCAGTGAGTTGCAGGATAGTAGCATCCCGGCTATCGGGAGGGTTATTGGTATCCCTGCCCTGATCTGATTCCCTACTTCCTTCTCCCCTAAGTCTTACCATTCTCAACCTATCCTGACAATTTCCTAAGGCCAATAAATCAAACCATACAAAGGATTCACATAACATGATACTTACAAGCAAGGCCGCTTCCGCGCTTTTGAGAGTGTGTGTGTATGGACAGTCTGCAGGACCTGTGACCGAAGCTCTGATACCACTCTGTCAGGACCCGTCGTCCGACCTCGTAATTCGTTCTAATCCTAAGTGTCTAATGCTTTGTTATCGTGCGAAGACGTAAAAATGCGAATATAATTTTTCATTTTAAACGTGTGCGGAAGTCTTACATATAAGTCAAAAGAATGTTCATAAGTCATTTTACAGTTTATCATGGACGTATCTACACAAATACAAGTGCGTGTGTGTGTTTATCAAAAGCTTCCTATGCGCCCGGCCTTCACAGGTCGTCATCCATACACACACTCCACCCCAAAAGCAGCCGAAAGCTCCAAAAGAATGGCCTTGCGCTATCGGTAGATCACGTACCGTGATCATCGGTACCTACAACACGTAACGTAAGGATGAGCCACCGAAGCTCAGTAAGCAGAAATTATGCATGTATGCACGTGTCCTAACGATCGACAATCCACGCCGTCGTTTTCTAACGCTCATACTCTTTTTCCGACTCATACTCTTTTTCTCATACTCTTTTCTTGACTCGTACTCTTTTCTTATACTGTTACGTCATATGGGCCCTCGGCTTTCCATCCCACTATGCGCCATTTCATAGAGATCTCATGTGTGGAGGTTCACACACTAGAAGGTCACACGAAGGAGTCTTCCCTTACTCAGTGTGGCCTCCACGCGGATGCTTCTCACTGGTAGCCAACACCGAGGCCACTAACCGCGGAGGTCACCCGAAGGAATCTTCCCTCTCGGTTAGTGCTTTACGCACTAGAAGGTCACCCGAAGGAATCTTCCCTTACTCAGTGTGTGTCCCGGGCCGCATCCTCCAGGTTGCATCTCCCGCGTACGGGGTATTACCCCAGCCTCTTATACAGGCCTTATGGCTTCATTCGCCATGGCTGCATAGGGGAGCCGTGACTCTTCGTTGAGTCGACACAAACGCCAATATCGGCGAGTATACATCGCACACAGGCGATCTTATGCACGCTCTTACCTCGCGTCTTACATAGTATGTATGCGTGCAAGTGCTCATGCCATACTCATGTACACATGCAGGTCATGCTATCATGCATATAAAATAATCATATCGTAACGTACATGTTTCACATAGAATACACGAGCACGTAATTCACATAATTGGACGCATGCAAGTTACGTGTCGTAGTTGATTTCTACTTACCTGTCGTCCAAGCTCAATTAGCGCACTTCCTCGTTCGCTCCTAACGTTCGACCTTTTAAATAAAAGGGCTAAATTATTAGTATCTTGCTTTCTTAGCTAATTCGTCGCTATAATTAATATTCGTCGTACTAGTTAACTGGACTTATGCTAACCTTCTAAACTCTAAGCCATTCGATTTGTCCCATCGACTCATTCTAAGTCATTTGGTTTCCATACCTAGTTATGTTAGAATTTAAGTTATTCTAACTCATATGTCTCGGCGAAAGTTCACTAACTTAGGTTTCAATTCGATCGATACTCCCAATTGGCTTGATTCGATTCATGGATTAAACCTTATGGGTTTCGCTCGATTCAATTTTATTAAATTGATGTACTCTGAGCCCTAGTTTCAATCGATGGCTAATATGGCTAGGTCTAGCCCGATCGAATTTCGTCCAAATTGATGTATATTAATTTCTTAGTTTCGATCGAAACTCATTTATGTCAAACCCTAAATTCATTTGGTAGTTATCATTGGTTAGTTTCGCCCGATAGAAATCATTAGGGTTAGTTTCGGTCGAAACTTGTGAATCACTCGATTCTACTCACTTTCGATCGACGAGACGTATTATCAGGTGAGGTTTGCCGTGTTATTTCATCATCATGACGTCATCAATTCGCCCGAAACCATGGACATCACGAGGGTTTCGCTCGAAACCATGTGAGTTTCGCCGTGCCTGACGTAAGCATGGCGTCACCTCAGTTTCGATCGAAACCATACACATTAGAAGATCTCATTTCGATCAATTTTAGGGTTTCGATCGATTCCAGTTTCAATCGATCAGTGTTTCGCCGTGTTCTTATGTCATCATGATGTCATCTTAGGTTTCGATCGAAACCATGCAAAGTGATTCACCGCTTTCGATCGATGGCATGGATTTTGGTATGAGTTTCGATCGATACTCATGCATTAAAATGAGTTCCGGTCGAAACTCGTGACTTATTAAATTTACTATCTTGCAATTCGATTTGA
>JAPQWV010002876.1:0-49000 GCA_027422505.1 Craterostigma plantagineum | reverse complement strand
TCCAGCAACAAATCGCTGCGACGAACTCTCAGTTGCAGACAGTCCTTGGCGCACTACTCCCGAAATTCGGGCAGACACAACCCGTGAATGCCGTGATGACCACCGCACCGACGCAGCATACGCCATACGTACCACTGTGCGGGATCTGTGGTGCAGTCCATGAGACCTCAGAATGCCAACTTGGGCAGTCGCTGGAGCATGTAGATTACATGGGCAATTACCAAGGTGGTCAGCGAAGTTACCAGCCCCGAGCGCATCCTATTTGGCGTACGGGAATCAGAATCACCAGGGGCAAGGACCGTCGGGATCTCATCCTAGGTCGTCAAGTTTCCAAAACGGGCGCCACGCCAGTATCAGAACGGATCCGCAGAAGGATCCGATGACATGAGGGAGATGAAGGATATGATGAAGGCGCTCCTCACGAATTTCAGCAGCACCACCGCAGCCCACGAGTGTCAAATGACGAAGATGGAGAAGTACATGGAAGCAAACGACATACGTGCCCAGAACACAGATGCCTCGATTAAGAAGTTGGAGGAGTAGGTGGGCCAATTAGCAAAACAACTGGCGGGGCGAAATCAAGGATCACTCCCGAGCTATACCGAGACAAACCCAAAGGAGTACTGCAATGCGGTAACCCTGAGGAGCGGAGAGGATTGCAAGAAGTTCCCGCCAAGCAGAATTCAAAGGCGAAAGTTGATTTCGAGGTCCACAACGAGCCAGAAGTGGTAGGGAAAACAAGGGCGACGGAGTCGAGAAAGTCAAGGATGACAGGGGAAAGGCGCGACTATTCGTGAAGCCGTACCACCGAAGATTCCGTACCCAACTCGGTTGAGGGAAACGGAACCTGAAAAAGAGAGGTCGAACCAAAAAAAGGGAAAGTTGCGCCTCATAAGGAAAGGCGGAGGAGAATGCGCAACCACCAGTGAGGCCATACCAGCCGAAGGTTCCCTACGCAGCATGTTTGAAGAAAGACAAAGACAAGGCGCTATTTAGCAGATTTATGGGTATGTGCAAAGAACTACATATTAACTTACCATTTGTTGAAGTTATTACGCAGATGCCCAGTTTCGCGAAGTTCCTGAAGGACTTGCTGACAAATCGACGGAAGCTCGAACACGTCTCCATTGTATACCTACGAGGAGGTGCTCGGCGATACTCCAGAGCAAGATACCGAAAAAGCTCAAGGACCCATGGAGTTTTACTATTCCTTGTCGTATAGGTGACTTAGTAATTGAGCATGCTTTAGCTGATCTAGGAGCTAGTATAAATTTGATGTCGTACTCCATGTTTAAGGCTTTGGATTAGGTGAACCACGACCCACTAGAATGAGTATTCAATTGGCTGATAGATCGTTAAAATATCCCCTAGGTGTTATCGAGGATGTTCTAGTTAAAGTCGATAAGTTCGTTATCCCTGCTGATTTTGTGATCTTAGAGATGGACGGGATGAAAATGTTCCATTACTTCTAGGTAGACCATTTTTAGCTACAGGTGATACTCTGATAGATGTTAGGAATGGAACATTGACTTTGAATGTAGACGGCGAGAAAGTTACGTTTAATATGACTGACTCGATGAAAAAGAGTAACGAGCATGATAATAAGTGCCATTACTTGGATGCTTTTGAGTACTGTTTCTCGTCTTCTATGCAAGGTTTATCACAGGTTTTACGCAAGGAGAAAGTCGACGAGCCCACAATAACCATCAGTAAAAACAGCGAAGAAGTTAAGGACAAGAGCCAAGTCGAGAAGCGACCGCCACTAGAGAGTTGAAACCGCTGCCAGGCGGAAAGCGACAACTCCAAGGCTTGGATGTAGGCGAGGGAGACTTAAGAAAAAAGGAGGTATGTGTCTAGACTTCCAGCCACCCTAAGCGAACGAATGTACGTCCGGCTAAAGACGGTAAAGGAAGCGCTTCTTGGGACGCAACCCAGTTTTATCTATCTAGTACTTTCTTTTTATTATGTCTATTGTTATTATCATCCATGTTTTTTATGTTATGTTTAATTCTTCTTTCAGTCATGTCAGGCATCACGAGTCACGAAATACGACAACCATCACGCGTTTAGTCACGACCACGTCAACATTTTCCGTCAGGGGAGTTTCGTTCTCTTAAACCTTCTTTTGCCTTTCCTTTTTTACGTTGAGGACAACGTACGTCTTAAGTGTGGAGAGGAGAAAGTAGGTTCAGAACTTACTTATGTAAAAAAAATTTTATGACGTATCCGTGAGTCATTAATTTCGTTGGAAAGGCATGATTTATTGAACTCAGGCATTATTACTTGCGCTTATCTCGAGTTGGTTTGCATGACATGAAATTCTGTGAGCAATTATGCATGATTGATTTAATCGTGTTTGCCTGAATAGATATAGCGCTGCTTTGAGAGATTCGTACACATAACCCTGTTACGTTGCGAGAGTTTGAGCCTGACGAGCTTATGCTCATTTTTTTATTGTGTGACGTGTCTAGTCTACGTCTCTCTAGAACTTGCTTGTCTGATACGTGTTGAAACTAGTGCGATAGACTGAAAATGATAAGATCATTAGGAATTAAGTCCATGGCCAAATTTCCTACCATGATTAATCCCTTAGTTAGGCACTTTGAACCTGAGCCTATCGTTTGCTTACCTCGTAAATTATAAAAGCCACTGACCCGAAAAAGCCTCCAGAGATTATCTGAGCCTGAGTTGATTAGAATAGAGCAGAAGTCGAACTTGAGGGTTATTGTCTCAATGTCTGATATAATGTTCTTCTCTGCTATTCGCGAAATGATTCGACCCTACTAGACCGTTTTCTGAAATGACTCGATCCCTTGCATAAGCCTGCCCATAAACCTTTGCAAGATATAGGTTTTGGTAATAAGTATCACTAGGTACACGGCATTCGCTGTGACGATGTATTCTTTGCGACAAAAGCCAAACCTTGATGTTTAGGGAATAAGGGCAATGAACAAAATTAGAGTGTGATTAAGGTGAAAGGGCAGAAAATGAAAGGGAACTGAATTGAGAGGGTCGAGCAGAAAAGTCTATGATTTCAGAGCGAGAATGTTGAATCGTATGTTGGGGCATGTGACTATCTGTCTGATCATGCTATATTCTCTGATTTTTGCTTATGTGTCCTAACTTTAAGATTACGTGTTCAGGATATATGCTCGTCACTTCAATATTATTTGACCTGTTTCAACCCGAAAAGACCCTCAGATTTATGCTTGCCACTTTAAGTAGTAGATATACGATTAGCTTGCAAGCTTATGGTAAGGGTCGGACTATTGCACGATTTAAGCGATTCACAATATGCTGCTAGTCTATACTCTGAGTGATCTGAGCGAATCCTTGTGAGGTATTATTCTTGATTAGCAGTGCTAAGGAAGTTCAGGTTAATAGATGTCAATCATTAGTGCATTATTCATGATTGTTAGCTTGATTCCATTTTGTGCTTTCTAGCTATGATGGTAAGATGCGAACAATCGTGCCGTTATCTTGATTTGATTTCTTCTCTAGCAATCATTTTATATATTTATTTGCCATATTTACACTTCTTTCGATATTAAAGGACCTTAGGACGGCTCTCGGGCGAAAAGGAGCGAAAATGAGGCAAACGGAGCAAGTATGAAGAAATCAGTCACGCGTCACGGCCGTTACTTTTCAGGCGGCGCTTCACGGCCGTGACTGTGCTCTGCATCGCTTGGCTTCCTTTTCTGCCTCTTGTCACGACCTGGTGCAATGTGTGTCACGGTCGTGAAAGAGACCAGTGTCCTTTGTCTTCGGTTCTGTCCATTGTCACGCCTGATGCAAGGAGTGTCACGGCCGTGACGCGTGACTGATTTCTTCATACTTGCTCCGTTTGCCTCATTTTCGCTCCTTTTCGCCCGAGAAGCCGTCCTAAGGTCCTTCAATATCGAAAGAAGTGTAAATATGGCAAATAAATATATAAAATGATTGCTAGAGAAGAAATTACCCCTCCATCTGAGAGAAATAAGAAACTGTCGCAAAGCTGTTGAAAGTGTCACGGCCGTGACACTACTGCACGAGGCCGTGACACACGACAGTGAGCTCATTTGTGCCCCGATAGTGTCACGGCCGTGAAGTATCATGTCACAGGTCGTGATCGCGTCGAATTTCACTAGAAAAGCCCAATTTCAACTCAGAGAGAGTGGACACTTACCAGATATCAACCCAAATTCCTGAGAGACAAATTAGAGACACCAGAAACACAGAATTCCACTGGAGAAGCACAAGAGACGGATCAACGCATAACTCACACCGAATTGAACGATGAACGACGGCTCATCCACGATACCACCCAGATTCAGCCGTACTCAAAATTATGAGTCCTTCCTCATTTCTTATTTCCCTTATCGTTTTCCCGTCTATTATGAGTAGTTAAATTCCCTATGTGTTTTGGGATTAGGTGAACGCTAGGTTATTTCGTATTTAAGACATATGTTTATCATGACTTGCGTATTCTGACCATTTATCGTTCTATGAATTTGTTTCTTCGCTTTAATATGTCTATGTGTTAAAGTGAATATATGGAAAATCGTTTAGGGCGACAGCAAAACAACGATTAGGCCGTTCGTAGAAAATAGGATTCGAGTATAGGGCGAAAGCAAATACTCGATCCTCGTCGTTAGTAATTACTTAATTTTAGATCCCCGCGAGCGTCTAGGGCGACAGCAAATTCGTGAGTGGGTAGGAAAATTACTGCGATCTAATCAAGAATCACGTAGGCACGATATTTCATTGTCTTAGGCGATAATACCTAGCGGGATTCGAATCCCAAGCACATCTTTATTATCTGAAAGCTCTCTTACCATTTTTAGGCGTGTTCTTTGAATCTCTAGTTGATTTAGGAGTAATCTGTTAGGATAGTTCGTAACACCATCTGCGCACTTTATTTAGGCTAAATATCGAGTCGATAGGTCACTACTAGTACTTGATTTATTCCTCGTGTTCGATACTCGTTTACTCACTTTACTGCACTACACACGATAGGTCCACTGCCTATCGCACGTTGGTGATAGTAATTAGGTATTCGTTTTATATTATCACTTGTCGCACTTGCAAATCATATTAGCACACCACGTGTCGACCAACCCGCCAGACCGTCAGAATGTAATTTTTTTGCTGAGTTTTTAACTGTATCTGCTGTGAATTTCTACAGCCCAAAATATTTTATTAGTCGGTGGCGGCACCAACGTCTCTCTAATGGGAGTCAGCATAGTAGAAGTAATTAAGAATCATGCTTGACCTTTAGTTTGCAGATGTGATGTGGCTGGTGGTGTCGCTGGTGGTGGCCGATGGTGGGCTGGTGTCGCAGATGGTTGCTGATGGTGGGCTGCTGTCGCGGATGATGTCAGACGGATGGTGGTGTCGCAGATGGTTGCCGATGGTGGTGGCTGGCGGTGTCGCAGCTGACGGTGGGAGCTGATGGTGTCATAGTGATGACTGAGGGTGGTGGTTTCGCTGGTGAAGTGAGGAAGAAAATAGAGAAAGAACGGATGATTAGAAAACCAAAGCAAACCCTAATTTGAAGATACATATAGTGTATCATATAAAAATTAAAGTAATATTGGGTCGGCTCCCGGGTCGGGTCGCCAAGACCCGCGACCCGCCCCAGACCCGGCCGGGTAGATGAAATAAAAACCATTACCCGCCCCATACCCTTTATTTTGAAAATACCCGGCACAGTCCGGGGCAGATCCGGGTCCGGACCGCCCCATTGCCATCCTACAACACTGTCTCATAATTTCCGTCTCATTTCTTGCCCAACATAAAAAATATGGGCAATTTGATGTCAGGCCCCAACATAAGTTTCATTTAGGTTTCAGGCCCCTGTCAGAAAATTTTAGTTTGAAGGACCCGGTTTTTCAGTACTATTTCATGGACCAGTAGTACCACTTCATGTACATGCAGTATCACTTCATCGTTCTGCAGTACCAGGGCCAGATTTTCATTTTATGTTGCACTGGCCATGTAGTATGGAGAGGCCCAAACTAATTTAAAGAAATATAAATTTCATAATTTAATATAATTTCTAAGGCCCAATTTATTAATTATTAGATGAGATATTGGCTATAATGTTTTTAATTTTAAATTTAATTAATGTATTTTGGACCATAATTGGAGGCCCCAAAATGGCCCCAAAAAATTTGGGCCCTGTGCAACAGGCCTGGTTGCACAGAACCCAATTCGGCCATGTGCAATACCACTTCATTGTTCTACAATAACACAAAACGATAGTCCGATACCAGTTCATATACATTGTATAGCACTTGCGTAAATTTTAGGTCTTATCTCTAAATTTTAAAAAAAAATCGGGTCCTTAACCCTAAAAATTTTCTGATAGGGCCTAAAACCTAACTTTTAACATCTTTTGGGGCTGGACTTAACTAGCACTAAAAAGTATTTTTATGATTGTCCATACAGATATCATTTGATCATCGTAAAAACATTAAATTAGATGTGTTTATTAGTTTTTATCATATAAATGACACGAAATAACGATAATTTTTGATTTTGTGGAATATTAAATTAGAAAATAAAAAAAAAAAAAAAATTGAACACATACGACATAAAATTATACGGCTTGGCTTGTTTCGGACATTGAATTCGACGGTTTGTTAATACAAACTCTCTTTGCAATCCAATAAACTGTCGCCGCAAAAAAAATGTCATTCACTTTGCACGCCATTGTCGCACTGAAGAACTCCACCTCTGCTCACGTCCTCCTTCGCACCACAAAACCCATAATTTCTTCGTCGTCTTTCCATCTTCATCCAAAGCCCCACCTTCAAAGAGTCATCTTCGCATCAAAAGTCAACGCCTTCTCCCACGAAGCGCCCCAAACCCGCGCCGCCCGAACCGCCCCGCCGCTCAAACGTCGTCAACCTCGACGGATTCTTGTCCGTACTCGAGCTCGCACGGCACCCGCCTCGCCTCCTCCGCCGCGAATCGTCGCCTACGTCGCGGCGGCGGCGAGCGTCAGTTTACCCCCAAAACGGAGACATTGGTGGGCCTCGCTTGGGCGATTTTGGTGGGCTGCGCGGCAATTGGATCTGTGATCAGGAGGCGGCGGCAATGGGTTAGGATTCGCGGGTCGGATTCGGATTCGTCCGGCGGGTCGGGTTCGTACCTTATTACCCGAAGGTTGAAAGGCTGGAGGAGGAATTTAGGGGCTCGGTGGCCGTGATTAGGGTTTTGTCGAGACAGATTGAGAAGCTTGGGAATAGGGTTCGAGCCTATCGCAAAGCTGCTACACAGCCCATAGCTGAGGTGAGCTTTTCTTGAAAGAAAAATTGAACTTTTCGGACATTTAAGTCTTTGATTGTTTGAATTTTCTTTCAGACAGCAGCGTTAGCACAGAAGAACTCTGAGGCGACGAGGGCATTAGCAGCTCAAGAAGACATATTGGAGAAGGAAATCTGTGGAGTTCAAAGGTTTCCTCGCAATGCAGGTAAGTGAATGGAAAGATTAAGCAAAGCCCTATGTTATGAATGATCTTATTCCATTTATATATCTTTTAAGATTTTGGATTGTTTACGATTTCAAAATGGTGGACGAATTGTTGTTGTTCGCAATCGTAGGAGCAACAGCAGAAACAGCTTGAGCTCATTCTTGCAATTGGAAAGGTGGGAGATTCTGGGAAGAGAAACCATTGAAGGGTCATCAAGATTCAGATTCAAACGGGGCTTGTAATAATTCGCCCGTGGGAGTTCGAAATGGAGAAATTTCGAAGTAGCAGCCTCTGAAATAGCTCATTCTTCATCTTCTTCCCAAGATTAACAGGTTTTTGTTATATTGTGGACTGCTTGATGATGAGAAGATTGCATGTGTGCTGCCATGAAATTAGCAAAGATGTGTATCTTCTTTTTTTACAAATAGTTTCTTGCAAAGTTCTAGGGCGGGCGCTACTCAAATCCCATTCAAGTGTGTTTGGATCAAGGAAATGAGTGAGCAAGGAAAAACAAACGAGAAATGATACTGGATTTCGATTTGAGATCCGAATTTCCCCCAAATCCTTCGTTTGGCTACGCGAGCGGATTTGGATTTCGATTTGTCAATCGAAATGCTTGCTATTTGTCGGATTTGAAATATCCATAATTTTACATCATCCAATTCCGTTCGGATAAGCAAATCCAAATGCACTCTTAATTTTTTTTGGTACAGAAATTGATTATCCATTGCTCTTTATCTTTAAACTTAGTTTAAAGTTTTCTGTTCTTTTCTTTTCGTCTTCTATATTCTCTAATCTACTAATAGAAAAAACACACCATAAATACCTTAGACCAATCACACCCTAAGTATGCCTCGAAATTTTGGAAACAAAAATCATGCATATTACATGCAGTTGCCGAAAATCATAACAAGCCCTAATCCTCAACATTATCATCGGCGTGAATATACATTTCCTCGACATCGTCATAATCATCATCGCCATCATCATCGTCTCATCATCATCATCATCATCAACCTCGAAGTCCCAAGCCATAAACCCGAGGGCGCATCAGAGCAATCCCAGCCAGTGGCGTCAGGACGCCCCCAGAACGGTTCCCAAAACTCTAAGCTTCGGAAACTCTTTCAACAACAACCTTCTGTCCAACACCACGTCCCACAACCTCGAACGTCTAGGAACTCGAGGTCCTTACAACATTAAGGATCTCCATCACGCTCCGACGTCTTAACGGGCAAGTACTGAATGTCGAGGTGCTTGAGCCTCGGCGGTAGTCGAGGCGATGGCTAAGGCCTCGTCGTCCTCCACGTTGGGCCGAATGGATCCATTTCTCGGCGCAGTGTGGTGAGGGCTTTGCAGCATTTGCCCAAAGCCGAGAGGGCGGAAGCTCCCAAGTTGACGCAGTAGCTCAGGTCTAAGTAGGTTAGTGAGGAGAGCTTCCGAGCCGATTCTTCGACGACTGCGTCGTGGATTTCGCTTTTTTGGAACTTGAGGGTATGCAGAGATTGAGCGCTGTGCGTGCAAAGATGAAAAACAAAAATGTAAGGGAGATTATACCACCACACAATAAGACTGGTCGACGAAATATAAAGATGTAGGTTTTAATTATATATGTCGTTAGGAAGGGTGATACTTTGGGGACACCAATTTAAGGAGTTGCAATTTTATGACACTAACTTTCAGAATCGAAGCAATTTAGGATAACAAGCGCAGATTAGGAGTCGTGTGTCGCCTTCTCTGATGCGCCAACCAGATGCCACTCACCTCTTATGTGTGACGTGGCATCCATTTGCCGGTTGTCGTCCTTAAACTGCTTGATTTTGAAAGTTGGTGCACTAACATTGCAAACCCTTTAACTTGGGATCCTAAAAATAGCGCCCGCTTAACTAATTGGACGCAACGAGCCTGAGAAGGTTGAGTGGAATCGGCATCGACGGTTGGTCCAAGTCCGTGAGCCGTGGGTTGTGGAAGAACTTATGCTTTGGCGGCTGGTAGTTTCCACCAGGAGGTAGCTGGGGGATGTTCTCAGCATGTAGCTCCATGCACTCCCTGATGATCACGTTGAACCATCGAGCATAGGGCACGTTCTTTGACCTCGGTTCTCCTTCAGCCGAATCTGCCAGCTAGATCGTTCCAGATCAGCTGTGCAAGGTCGTAGTTTCTGGCGAAGGCGAGGCCGTGAAAGATCCGCAATATGTTCCCGTTGCCCTTGTTGAATCCAGCGTGTTTGGGTGACAGACACTTGTTTCACTATGCCGAACAGTGTTTTCCAGGGGTGAGGGATACCGCTGCTCTGACCTGAGCTAATCTAGTAAGCGGCGGTTGGTATCCATGTGCAGGAAATCCTGAATCATCTCCGCGTCCGTCGGGAGCGGGTCGTAGTTGTCGTGGTGAGGCAGGTCCAGTATCATGCCGAACTGGCTCTTGCTCATGTGAATGTGCTGCGTCCCGATTCGGGTCATGAAGGAGAAGGTCCAATCTGCTACTTCTCCTTGTATGCATCCCCAGAACTGCTGGAGATAGACCATCGGCACCGATGCGGTGACCGTTAATGCATGCCAGGTGGGGTGGCCCTGTAGGATTGATACGATGATCTCGTCTGGACACCTAAACGTGCTCAGATCGAGCTGGAAGTTCGTATCTTGAACCTTTAAATAAAGGTTGTGATCGTAGATGTGGTTGAATCTTGGGTATCGATCCATCTGAAATATAAGATATATAAAAGTTCATTAGTTCAATTATATTTTTCAGTCGAAATATGAATAAATTTCATCAAAATATAATAATATTGCAAGTAGTAGCATGTTCGATGGATTTGAAATGGAATCATATCAAATGCATAATCTATGTTCAATTTCAAAAATCGTGATGGCATGAATGTAATTCGAATGAAAATATTTGTCGCGTGAAAAATGGTTCGAAATTTCGCTAAGTGTTAAATCAGTAAGTCACTGTTCATGCCGAGAAAATTTTCGGTCGATATAAATTGAATTGCAATTTGATTTCCTATGCATTGATTTCAATTGAAAGCAGTCCGTCTGATTTTTCAATCGAAAAATTTTATTCGCTGATAGTCGCTACAGTGTTAAGGACTTAGTGAAAAATTTCCTAAGTGTTGACGATGAAATTTAGATTGTAGTCGATCATTTTACGATCGAGAAAACATTCCGCGTAAATTTACGATCGAGAAACTAATTTCAGGTAAATTTTACTGTCGAGAAATTTTCTTCGATTGAATAAAATTTTTCGATTGAAATTTGTCGAGCGGTATGTGATTTTCGATTGTAAGTAAAATTTTCGCTACGAAATATTTCTATCGAGAAATTGGTCAACGAATGACTAAGTCAATCGTCGAGAAATTTTTCGATCAATTAAGCCCTAAGCGGCGAATTTCACGATCGAAAAATTAAGCGTAGAAAAATTAATTTTTCGCTGCTAAATTTTTGCGACCAAATTGTAATCAAATCGAAAATTCTATTTTGCGATAGTAAGTTTACGCTCGATAAAATTTGCATCTAAAATATCTATTCAGTGCATAAGTTTTTCGCTCGTAGAATATCATAATTGGATTTTTCGACGGTAAATGTAGCGTTGTAATCTTTTTATCGTGATGACTAAGTCAAAATTTTGCGATCGAAAACAAATCGACACAAATAGTATCTCGACTGAATTGAAATTCAATTAAGTCTATTTGCGGTCGACAAAGTTCTTCGACAGCTTCAAAACTTCAAAATACCCAGTTTCATCGAAACTCATTTTATCATCACAGATGGAAATTTTCCAATGATTTACGCTTATCTTGTTTGATAAAAAACAGCGAATCTATCTAAACAACAGGCATTTAACTTCAGAAAATCAAGAAACATGCCTAGATTTAGTGAAACAGTATATCGTTTTTGAAGAACAGTCGAAAAATTATCCTAAACATGCGAAAAACTACAAAATGCAGATGCTAAATGAGTTAAATCGCACGCAATCGTCAAATGGAATCTCTCATTCTACCTTAAACAGACAATTTGTTGGTTGAAAATCGAAAGATTTTGAGAGTTTGGAACTGTCTGTGAGAGTTTGTCGAGAGAGAAAATTTTACGATTAGGTTTGCGTGAGAAAAAGTTTTCGACTGACAAAAAGTGAACTTTTAATAACTCGCTGGAAATCAATGTGGGTTTGCGATTGGACGTTTTGCGATTAAATGGATCAGTCCCATTACTATTTGCGCTCGAGAAACTTTTGATTCGAAAAATTGCTTCTCAATTCAAATTTTTTCGATCGCAAATTATCACGTTCAACCAAAATCTGTCCCAACACTGTTTACGATCGAGAAACTTTTAGATGCGAATTAATTCTAATATCCAGGTTCTCGATAGTAAGTTCTTCTAAAAGAATTTCGGATTGAACCCCATTTCAAAATAAAACCCATTATAAGGCTCCCCTTAGTAATTAAATAAATGCAATTAACTCCCTGTATTTTCCGAGTAGTAACGTCTAGCTCCCGTGGTAGTAGTTTAAAAATCTGTACCACTTAGTGACAAACGTATAATAATAATGGAGTTAATGAAAATTATTTTTGGCGATTTTATCTTTGAAATATCTGGTCTTGCGTCTAGCTCTTCTTTGTAGTGTCGACGTCTCACTCCTTAATTTTGAAACATCTGAAATGGGTTCAACCCGAAATTTTCGAGACATTTGAAAGAGAAAATTGCAGTCAGGTCATGTCGTAGTCCTAAGTTCATAGACTGCTCCATTTCGACAACTCTTACTAGGTTTGCTCTTGCTCTCAATAATTTCTAACTGGGATTTTTATATTATATCACTCAAGTCAACACAAGCAGTTTTCAAGTCAATTTACCTGTGATCGGGCGTGTTTAATCATTTCACCCAAGCGATGAGACCGTCGATTGGATCAAAGGGCTGTAAAGGTTTTAGTTTGGTAGGACTAGAAGGAAGGAATTTAGAGGAAAGTGAGCTTATCTCTTCGTCATCTTCCATTCTATGTCTGTCTCCTTCTTTCAGCATCTTTCTTCTTTTCTTCCGCATTTACTATTCCTTAACCAGTTATGCTCAAGCTGAAGCTCCGCTTCTCCATGAGGCTATAGGAGATTATCGTAGGCGAAGTTCTTCTTGTTGATTCTCGGGCCGATACCGTGCTCCTCTTCTCTTAGTCCCTAGATAGGTTTCAGAGATTATCTTTTGGAAAAGTTCACTGTTATGGAATTCGTACCCGAGGCTGCGCTCCTCTTCTTGTTTCCCGATATAAGACCGAATTATCGTTGGAGAAGTTCACTTCGTGGTGCTCCTCTTCCAGCCGTTCTGACGAGCATACGAGATTATCGTGTAGAAGTTCGCACAAGCAGGAACGGCACCACTTTTGCAAAGTAGTTGGATGCCGGTTCCTTTAGTATTTGCGCGTTGAGCAATGCCTTCTTTTGTCATCATCTACTTTTCTTTTGTTATCTCCCCCTCCTTTTCTCGGTTGAAAAACCATTCGAAGAGTATAGAATTCGGTTGAAGGCTGGGAATGGATTTCAAATGAAGAAAAGGACGTCGGAGAAGGCTCAAAGTGGATGACTAAGGGCAAACGTGGGGGAATTTATATAAGGCCGAATGAGGAATATCCGAAACTCCCTTATCATTTTCCTAACGATCTAACGCAAGATGAGTATGACACCAAGAATCACTATGTAAGACAAGTAATTGATGTGTGACTCACTCGAGAAATAGATCCAAATAAAGAAGAAGGAACAAGGCTTGAATCCTCACGCATGTAGAGTGACTTTGTGCCTAGTGGAACAATCAACTGACCTTTTAAACACACGAATGCGACTTAGACTGACAAAATTTAAGCAATTAATCCATCGCATGTCGGGGTAAAATTCTTGGTGACTTTAGATCAAAGCATCCTAAAGGATTTCGTCATACCCCATTATATTATATATATATGTATATTTATTTATTATTGTTTTTTTTTAATATCACGCAAGTGAAGGACAAATAAGCATAGAAAACACATAGAATGTAGCATGTGATAGCACAGAAGATCAGGTAATGCACATACTACGGAAGATTCAACATGCCTAATTTTCCGACAAGGAATTGGAGTCGGCTAGTTGAAACTCCGTATTCACAAAGTACTCTCTATCGTGCCTTTTTCTACATGATCTTTGATAAAATGATATCTAATGTCTATGTGTTTTGTGTGTGAATGATGAACAGGATTGCAAGTAATGGCAATTGCACTCTGGACTATCACTATATATGAGTATATTAGTTAGATTGTACCCATAGTCGCGAAGCGTGTCCGCATCCACAGCATGTCTGAGCAACAGCTGGCGGCAGCTACGTATTCCGCTTCTGCCGTCGAAGTGGACACACAGTTCTGCTTTTTGGATGACCAGCAGACTAGCTTTTCGCCTAGAAATTGAGCGCCACCGGACGTGCTTTTCCTGTCCACTCTGCAACCTGCATAGTCAGCGTCACGGTAGCCGATGAGTTTGAAATTCGTACCCTTTGGATACGATAGGCCTAGGGTGAGGTGCCCTTAAGGTAGCGAAGAATTCTTTTGACCGCGAGCATATGGGATTCTTTGGGTTCGACTTGAAAACGGGCACACAAACAAGTGGCAAACATGATGTCCGGCCGGCTCGAAGTGAGGTAGAGAAGAGATCCAATAATACTGCGATACAGTGTGATGTCGACCGATTTACCAGAGGGATCGGCATCCAACTTGCAGCTTGGTGACATAGGAGTGCTAAGAGGCTTGCTCTGGTCTTGATGAAACTTCTTCAGAATATCCTTGATGTATTTTGTTTGACTGATGAAAATTCCATCATTGAGCTGCCTGACCTGAAAGCCTAAGAAAAATTGCATTTCTCCCATGGGACTCATTTCAAATTTGCTCTTCATGAGATCTCCAAACTTCTTGCAGAGCCGAGGATTTGTTGATCCGAAGATGATGTCGTCGACGTATACTTGGACGACCATCAGATTTTTGTTATGCCATTTAATGAAGAGGGTTGTGTCTATCGTTTCTCATATGAATCCAGACTTCACGAGGAAATCACTCAGGACATCGTACCAAGCACGTGGGGCTTGTTTTAGTCCATAGAGAGCTTTGTCCAAACGATAGACATGATCGGGATGTTCTTGATCAACGAAACCTTCCGGCTGAGCAATGTAGACTTCTTCTTTTAACACGCCGTTGAAAAAAGTGGTTTTAACATCCATCTGATAGACTTTGAAGTCTTTGTGAGCCGCATAAGCCAGCAGGAGGCGGATAGCTTCGATACGGGCAACAAGAGCATAAGTCTCGTCGTAGTCGATGCCTTCCTGTTGATTGTATCCCTTAGCTACTAGCCTTGCTTTGTTCCGGATCACTTCACCACCTTCATTTTTCTTATTCTTGAAAACCCATTTAGTTCCGACCATGTTTTCCCATGTGGACGGGGTACCAAGGTCCACACTTGAAGACGTTCGAATTGATTGATTTCCTCTTGCATTGCAATTGTCCAATCCGGGTCTCGAAGTGCGTCTGCTACTTTGGTAGGCTCGTTTTGGCTCAGGAAGCAACTGAAAGACTGTGTTGACGACGCGTCCTCACACCATCCGAAGGATTGCCAATTATTAGATCGACCGGGTGACCTCTAGTCCACCTGCGCTCATGAGGCAAGTTGTAGCAGATGCGTCAGCCATCTGTGGATCTAGGTTGTCTAGAGTCTCCGATTGATCAGTTGTCTGAGGAAGTTTCAATTCTGCACTTGGATCGATCGTCTCTGATGATACTTCCTCGAGGACCACTATAGGTTCACTATAACTTCCTGAGTTCCTCACTTAGGAGTGCATAATTATTTTCTACCGTCAGTTTGGCGGCTTGTCAGGCGTCTAGATCCTTACTAAGCTCACTAACCTTAGCGTTAGATTTTTCTAATTCAGCCTCTAAGTTAGTGATCTTAGTGGTAGCGTCGGTTGTCCTACAATTTAAGGTAGCTTTCTCATTGAGATTCCTAACCAGACAATTGTAGTTATTTGCTAGCATGTCTTCTAACACTTTAATCTTTTCACTATGCTGTCCTAAAGGAGGTTGACTAGTCTCTCTAGAATGCAAGCTCTTAGTAAGTTCTTCTATTTTTGCACGAGAGCTTCTAAGTTCTGATTCGAGACTATCTATCCTCTCCTGAGCTTTTCAAGTTTAATCTCTACTTCCTTTATGCTTTTCTACTCACGTTTCATGTTAGCGTATGCTAATTGATACGAATATAACATGGTCAATAATGTGGAGTGAGAGACTACCTCATTTGAAGATGTGGATGCGTTGTCGTCATCCCTACGAGTGGATGTTTCGGCGTCCATTTCGCTGTCGAGTCGAGCCATGAGGGCTAAGTTCTCTTCTTCGGAGCTCGACGTGTCCTCGAGCCATTGGTCCTGCTCGGCCATGAGAGCTACTCCAGCTTCTTTCTGCTTTATGAATTGAAGCTTTTGGAGTAGTAGTTTGTATCTCTCTTCTTCGGGAGAGTGCATTCTCTGGCGAAGTGACCTATTTTGCCACAATTAAAGCATTTGTTAGTCTCTTTGCTGTTCTGACCTCGGAACTCTCCGGAGCACGTTCTTTGTTCTTGGAGCTTGTAGTCCGAAGTCTGTTGGCCGAGGTTGAAGACTTCTTCTTGAAGTACTTCTTGCTCATCATTTGTCCAATGAGAGCTAACTGCTTTCCAAGGGCTTTCATGTTCGGCTCGATGTCGCAGTCCGATTCGCCTTCTGACTCTGATGATGAGGGTGGCCTAACAATCTTTTCCTTTCTTGATCTAGTGCTCCTCTTCTCCGAGACTAAGGCAACCGTGTCATCGGTTTGTTTGCCATTCTGCTCTTTGATAATCTCTCGGATATCATCCTCATGTTGATCTAGATTATCGAACACGGCATGGACATCCAACTCTTCTAGAACTTTATTTTGTCGTATTTGTGTGGTTATTTTCTTCCATTCCGTGGGCAGAGAAGATAGAAATCTAATGTTTGTTTCCATGTTTGTCTTTGTGATTTCTATCTTCCTCATCTCGTTGAGAAGAGTGAGGTATCGTTGGTAGATTTCGTATAGGCTCTCCTCCGGCTTAGCTCTGAAGGAGTCGTATGCAGTGAGAATGTTCGCCTTCTTGGCCTTTATGCCAACTTCCGTCCTTTGCATCATCCTATGCAGCTCATCCCACATCCCCTTAGCCGATGTAAGGCTGTCGATTTGTCCGTATATATCGTTGGGGATGCCCTGCATAAGGGTATTCATGGCTACTAGATCAGCCTTGTCTTTCGTCCAGAGAGTATTCTCTAGGCTCCTTTAGTCGCATAGAAGCTGGAATTACTGGAGTAGCGGTTTTGTCCCCGGGTACATGGACCCAGAACTGTGTCTGTCCCTCTTCAAGGGACTGCAGTAGATTTTCGGCTTGATCCTTTAGTGCTATGAAATTCAGGAAGCGGCTTCTCCATACTGTGTATTCGCCTCTTTGCAAGATCGGCGTATGGTTGTCGTTTCCGAGCGAATAAGCATCCATTTTTGAATAGTAGTCGAGTTGTTTGAAGGATCGTCGTTGATTGTTTTGAAGGTTGAATATGATGTGAAGTGCTTCACAAGTGATGGAATCAGTTAGTAGCGTTTGATTCGAAGATTAGATCGACAATTAATTTCGATTCAATCTTACAGTATGATCGAAATTAATTTTGTCGATACAGAATGTATTTACTGTTATCGTGTGAGAAATTGTGTCAGCGAAATATGAGCGAAATAAATTGCCAAAATCGTTCAGTCGAGATAAATTCCTGATCGTGAATTTATTTCGATCGCAAAGAAACAGTACGTTAGTAAGTTTCTCGACAAGTCAAAATAAATCCGTTGACTAGAAAGTTTCTCGCGTGTAAATGATTTTTGCCTGGTCAACCTTTAAAAGGTTTGACTGAAAAAGTTATTCGAGTGAAAGTTATTACGCATGCAAGGTCAAAATTGGTCTCACTCGAAAAAGTTTTTCGCTGAATAATGCTCGAGAAATATTTCTAACTAGAACCGTTTCTGCTGATGACGATTCTAGCGCTGACTTCGTATTCTGACCGAGAAAAATTCTCGTACCAAGTTTATCGATCGAGAAACTAATCCGATCGCAAAACTTAGCGAGAAAAATTTGAGCAATCGAGAAAAATTCACAGAATACGATTAACACAGATTTGAGCAAAAACAAAGAATCAGATAGTAAATTTTAGGTAATTGCTCGCAATCATGTACTAATCACGCACGAACAAGCAATTAAACGCGTTATGAAGCAAAATATGTCGAATTTGAGCAAAATCAGAACGTGTTCTTCATGTTCGCAAACAGTAACACTTCAGAATCAGATTAATCAACAATCGAAGCTCAAACTGCTACTTATCTCGTCGCAATGATCATATATCACTTAATCTAGCACTGAAACATCAAATTCAAGTCAATTAAGCACATAATTAAGCTATTGGATCGAAAAACTTTTCGCGCCAATCTGTTCTTCGATGGAACAATGTTCGAAAATAAATTTCGATCCAATTCTAACAATTTCGTTTCAAAACAGAACGAATCTGCTCTGATACCAATTGTTAGGTCCTCAGATTAACAACTCTAAGATCCTAGGCATGAATTCTAAGTAATTCGATGAATATTATTGACATTAATAATCGATCGAAAAACTCTAATGAAGATCGAGAGAGAGATTTCGAGTAGAGGGAGAAAGTTACTGTTGTTTCTCTATCTAGAAATTGAATTGCAAGCCTTTCGGATCAATTCTCAAAACTTTCTCTATTCAGCTCAATTCATTTACAAGTATTTATACCAACTATCTTGGTATAAAATATCTAACTAGTCCTTAATCCAAAGACTAATACAAGTAAAGCCCCTAATTACAAGGACAGCTAATGAAATCAAGCACAATTACAAATGATATTCTACAACTTGACTTGGAGCATCATGAACCGGTAGAGTCCCTCGAGACCTTCTTTATTTATGAAGCCTTGAGGACCTTTGTACTTCTCCACATAAAGCTGGTAGAGGTTGTACACCTCCTCGGCAGGGAGATACGGTAGGTCACTCTCGCTCAGTTCTTCTCGAGTTTTATCTACTCGCTCGATGGGGTAGTGAGGTGTTGGAAGACCTCATTTCGCACAATAGACGCTGAGTAGCTGGCATATTGGGGATAACTCATTGAAGTGACTCTTCAGTCGTTCCTTCGGGATCCCCAGCCTCACATCTAGTCCTAGTTGGGTTACATACAAAGGTAGGTCATCCTTTTTCTGCTGATCCCAGTGAGAGATCCCTCTTAGCTCGAACTCCTTCGGCTTGTTGACCTTATTCAGTGACCTCCAAATTTGTTCACGAACTTCTTCAAGGAAGTGGATTTCAATTCTGATATTTTCCCATTGCGTGTCGATCCGAACGATTCCTGGCATTTGTCTTGTGGGGGAAGCCGTTCGTTGCGCAATCAAATCGGAAAGCCCCGTGGGGTCTTGTTCGTGATCTTCTCCTTCCATAAGCTCTTCGTCTTCTAGCAAAACGAGGTCAAGCGAAGCTTGTTGTATGAACTGCAAACGTCCTTAAGCCGTTGTCTCTGATGCTCCTCGGGCATAGAATGGGTCATCCCCTGTCCTTAAAATATGTACTTATCGAGGAACTCATGTGGATTGACACCGTGTCTTGATGAACCCGGTTGTCTAGAGCTATTGAGGGAGTGGCTTGGGTCTGCGCCAAGGCCACGAGCATAGCGGCACTTGCTTCTTCTTCCGGAAGCAAGGGGCTTGTGAGGGTAATTGGAGTGGGCGGAGGCGTCTTAGGCTGAAGGATGGTAGGTCTAAATGAGTGTGTGAGCGGTGCGGTGCGTGGTATGGGTTGTTTGGGTGGTGGTTTGGTTTGTCCGGCTCCAGCACTTGTCTAAGTTGCGCCTGCGCCTTGTCCTTGACATTCGCCTTGGCCACCTGATAAGGTCCTAGGCATTTCTCCCTCATGACGATCCTGATCGTCTGGATCATCATGTCGACGCCGGGTACGAGATCTTTGACCTTGGCATGTTTGAGTGGGTGGCTCAGGGTGGTCTACAAGACGCCTGTAGAGGGATTCTTCCTGAGGCGTTCTGGTGGGAAGGCCTATAAGGCGGGCGAGAAGGATGTCGTGGAGCTGGGTAATGGGAACGGTGTATGGGTTGATGAGGATAGAAGAGTCTGCAAGTGGGTCTGTGTGAGTGGGTTGTGGGGTTGGGTATGTAGGTGCTGAAGGGCCCTCGGAGACGGGTGCTTTTCCAGTGTCGCGCTGGGACGCCTCGTTGGCAGCGAGCACTCTCTCCATCATTTTGTCTTCGAGAGATTTGATGGCTGCAGAGAGCGCGAACTGGAAACTGGGCTTCAGTCAGGAACTGGACGGACGCCTCCGTCGATCATCGACCAGGTCGACTGATGTCGCCTGTTAGCAACCCTTGAGCAGACACCGGCTCCTTAGGTTGGCTCGCAGTCACTTGAGGTTGTGACTGTTCGAGACTTCCACCCAATCCTTGAGTCCAATCTTGAAGATTCTCCTCTATGGGTGTTTCGGCAGGCTCGGTTTGGGCCTACGGACCAAACACCGATAGGTTGTGTTGTGGCTCAAGATTGAGCAAAGAAGTGTCCGCAACACTTGAAGAGATGATCTGTGCGGTATCTGATGCGGTGGTGACGGTGGTGAAGAGGGACTCGAGTTGTATGCTTGGTCTTCTGGGAGTTCGTCATATTAATCTAATCTCCTCACCAGACTCCGTGTAGGATGAGGTGGCTGTGTGAGGAGAAGGTTCACGCTCAACGTTCTCACGAGGCTGTTCCGTCACCGGTGGAAGTGAGCTTTGCTCCATTTCTGCCTCGGGCTGTGCTTCTTGTTGAAGAACCTCCTCAATGGGCTCTTCGAGCATGCCTACATGGACGGGCACTTCCATTTGGAGCTCCTGATTTTGTTCTTCAGCTTCCATTTCTAGAGTCACTTCATCGATCATCGTGACATCAGGATCTGGTAACTGAGTTTGTTGGACTGGGGGCTCCTACTTAAGCTCTTGGGCCACTGCATCAATCATCGTGTCCTCAGGGCTTTGTTGTTGGTGAGGGTGACTACATAATCTGTCGAGGGCCCTCTGATCATCTGTTCCGTCAGATGATTCTCCCTGCAGAACCGTTGATATTCGGCTCCTGTGGGGTCGGCAAGCCTCAACAACTCGAACGGTATGGCCATTGATGGCTGGTCCAAGTCCGTTAGCTTTGGGTTGTGAAAGAATTTCAGTCGCGGTGGTTGGTAATTCCCTCCAGGATGTAGACGAGGGATGTTCTGCTCGTGCAACTCCATGTATTGTAGGATGATGACGGAGAACCCCAGACGTACGGCACATTCATTGATCGTTTGTTCTCCTTCTTAATTGCTCGACGAGGTCATTCATATCAATTGAGCAAAATCGTAGTTGCGAGAGAAGGTGATTCCATGGAAAATCCTCAGAATGTTGCCATTGCCTTTGTCGAAGACGGCGTGCTTCGGGATAGACATTTGCTGATGATTCCAAACAATGTCTTCCAAGGGTGTGGGATTCCGTTGCTCTGAACTTGAGCAAGCTTGTTCAGCGGAGGACGGTATCCCATCTGAATGAAGTCACGCACGAGCTCCGCGTCAGTAGGAAGGGGGTCATAATTTGGGTTGTAGGGGAGGTCGAGGATAAGACCGAAGTCATTCTTGTTCCTATTAATGTGCCTCGTCCCTATCACCGTTGTGAAGTTGTATGTCCCTTCAACGACGTGGCTCTTAATCATCCCCCAGAATTGTTGGAGGTAGACCACTGGCACTGAGGCCGTCACCGTGAGAGGATGCCAAAGGGGATGACCTTGTAGTATAGACACCATGATATCGTCCGGACACCTAAAGGTGGTCAGGTCGAGTTGGAAATTGGTGTCGTTTACGTTGAGGTACATGGCCTTCTGTAGATATGATTGTATGTAGGATAGTGATCCATCTGAAATACAGATAAGAAATGTAAACCATTAGTTCAAGATTTTTGTTTGAGTCGAAATTAGAATCATCAAACCAGAATGATGTATCAAGTCATGACATGTTTGAATATATGGGTAATTGATAATACGAAATTTGCACAAAGATCATACGAATTGATTTTGAATAGATAATTTATTTCGACATAAGCATGTTACTCTCATAGAGGTTCTGTCGAAATTTTTTTAAGTGTTTAAGCACTGTTCACTCTGTGCCTTTTGTCGCGCGAGAATTAAAGTTCACAATTAAATTGCATCGGTGCAAATTTTGAATGCAATTCTCCGTTTTAATTTGCGATCGAAAATTTTATTCGCTATTAAAAGCTCCAGTGAAAAGGACATAGAAGATTTCAGAGAGTGAGAGAGAACGGTTATGCAGTTATGAATGTGTGAAATGAAGATAATCGACTTAAGTAAAGTGATGAACAGAAACGTGCAGAGGAAATTGCAAATTGGTCCTCACCAAAGTTATATATGATCGTGGGGTACATGGGATTAAATAAAGTAACCGTCGCAATCAAATAGCACTTAGACACTTTAAGAGGATAAGGTCGTATTCGGTCATAACTGTCTAAGTAATCATGGAGCTAAAAATAGTGAATGGGAAAATTGGTCATGCGAGAATTTAGGAGCATATCGGATCATAATTCAACCAAAAATACCAAGTCAAAAATCATAGTAGAATCGAGCAAGACTAACCATTTAAGCGACAATGAGGAGCACTTGAGACAAGCATAACGAGCTGTCGAGGAATTTTAATGCAATCTGAGAGATACTAAAACTAGACACACGGGACTAACAATTGCAGTCGTAAAAAACTAACACAAAAAACGAAAGCACAGAAATTTTAGCATGATCAAACCGAGAGTACACATGTTGCCTCAACATTTGACTCAACTCTCATTCCGTAATCCTAGACTTTCTGCCCGACCTTCTTAAACCAGTACCCTTACAATTTCTGCACTTTCACCTTATTCTCTAATCTGATTTTTAGCAGTGCCCTTATTGCCTAAGCATCAAGGTTTAGATTTTTGTCGCAAAGTGTACATCGTCACTGCGAATGTCGTGTACCTAGGGATACTTATTACCAAATACCTATATCTCGCAAAAGGATTATGAGCAGGCTTATATGCATTAAGGATTGGCTTCTTGTCGAAAGAGTACATCATCACCGCGTATGCCATGTACCTAGGGAATTTATTACCAAGATCCTATATGTAAGGGATAGGGTCAATTCAGAGACCAGTCAAGGATCGAGTCATTTCACAGGAACAGAGAGAAGAATACTTAATCAAACATTAAAACAGTAACATCGAATTTTACATAAAACGGGATATGGCTTATCAAATTTAAAGCAGTAACTTTGCTCGATGGGCCAGGGCCGAATGTTCAAGTTCGATCGCTCTAGCATAGGCGAATCTGCAGCGCTTCTCTAGAATTAGTAGTTGAGCGTCCAACGGATAGAGGATTGCAAGTTCCTGGGCCGTATCAAGGAACTGGCGCGCCTCTAGTACGTTACGATTTAGATCGCCCTTCTCCGCCGAAGATTCCGAAGAGTATGTTTCATCATCTTAAGCCGCTTGACTATAGAGAACATTGGGTAGCCCCCACTTGTTGGTTCCAGGCCCTCTCTACAATAGGCAGAAAATGGGGGTCATGGATAAGAACGTTGTCAAAACGAAAGTTACCTCCCTTGGCCCCTGATGGAGTAGCAGCTTCAATAATAAGTGGCGTGTGGTCAGATGTGGCAGGCGTAGCGCATCGATAAGCCATACCTCCCTTTGCGTAATCCGTTTTAATCGTTCTCTCTCACTCCGTTTTGGAACTTAAGATATGATACTGTAGCTGAGAAATTTTACGATCGAGAAAAATTTCCGTGTAAATTTACAAGAAACAAGATTTCTGAGTAAATTTACGGTCGAGAAATTTTTCGCGCGTGAACAAAATTTTTCGCAGTGAAAGTTATCGAGCGAGAAAGTATTTCGATTTTAAAGTAGTTTTTTGCTATGGAATTTTACGATTGAGAAAATTGACAGTGAGAAACTTGGTGACTCGCCGAGAAAACTTTCGATCGATAAAAATCATCACTGTGCATGTTCGCGATCGAGAAATTTTACCGTCGAAAACTAATTTTAGCCCCGCTAAAATTTTCGACCATGAATGAAATTGAAATCGAAATTACTATTTGCGATTGTAAGTTTTGCGCTCGAAAATTATTTTGCACCCATTATATCTATTACGTTCAGTAATCTTTTCCCTCGCATAAAATCCAAAATTCAATTTCTCGATTGTAATTATTTTTCAATCTACGTTATCTTTCTTAACGACTAAGTCAAAAGTTTAGCGAACGAAAAACTTTTTACAGTGCAAACAGTAGAACAATTAAAATTCAATTGCCACTGTTTGTGAGCGAAAAAGTTCTTCGACGCCTTCAAATCGTAAAATCCCAGATTTAGTCTTTCCTTCAATCGAACTCAAATAACGCAGAAAATCAAAATAATCTCCCTTAAAACGATCAAGTAACTTCGAAACTGTCCTAATGTGCAGCTTATAACCGAGATTATGCTAACAGATTGGTATTTAAACACTGCAAATTAGCATTCGAGTTCTCCAAATATGAACAGACGAGAAAGGAACACAGAGTCATGTGAAATATTTCAAAATACAGATGCACATGAAGTTTAAATACACGATAATCCCTAAAAGAAGTCAAATCTACCTTCTAAAGACGAAAATCAGAGGAAAAATCGAAGATTTGTAGGGTTTTGACGTTCGTCTTTTGAGAGAAAGTTTTTCCGCACGAAAATTTGACTGTTGAATTTTTGCGATCGAGGATTTTAGCGTGTATTTAGGTATTTTCGACTGCATGCAATGATTTCGTTTAATTGGGCTAATTAGACGTTTTGCGAGACTTAGTGAATTTAAGCCCATTACTGTTTACGATCGAGAAACTTATGATCGAGAAATTTGCTTTGGTTACTATTTAATTTTCGCTCGACAATTCCGATCGAGAATCATTTGATTCATGTTTAACTTTTGCTCGTCAGTATGAAAGCGGAAATTAAACATTTGTCCTAAATCAATTTTCGCTCGAGAAGCCGCGAATGAAAATTGCAAAATTTGCCCGAATTTCGCGATTGTAAGTTTTTCTATGTTTTTCAGATTAAGTTGACGAGAAAATCACATAATTGCTCACCCTATATAGGAAAAATATATGCAATTAACTCCCTGTAATTCTGGTTGATGACATCTGGCTCCGTCTTCACATTTTATAAATCTGCAATGCTTAAAGCAACAGATGTCGAAAATATTAGAGTTAATTTTGGAAGCAATTTTCTATTTGATTCCCCTTGAAAAATATTTTTGAGATAAACTGGTTAAATTCAAATTCATAAAACACGTTAACGATCCAAATATTTAACCAACCAACATTTGAACCACTACCGTGTACTCCAAATCGATATAAACTCGTGAAATCCACCTCTTTGTTTCTGCACAGTAGAGAAAGATCATCAAAATAATTTGGAATTCAAGACATAGCTTTTGTAAATGCTCTCCTCAAATGATGCACAAAAAATTGATTAATCACTAAAGCATATGGAATCAATTTTCAAGTAATATGCAAAAAAAAAATTTCGCTTAGATACATGGTCCCCTAATCATGTATTCAAAATATTGCACGAGGTTATGACCATAAACAAGTAAAATCGCATTTAATCATTTCAGTGTAAAAGCAAATTGAACTTGCATATCAGAATGTGCGATTCATTTTTTATATGTATAATTAATTTTTTATATATTTTTTTCGTAAGCATATTAATATTATTAATATTATGGGGTCAGATTATTTTGCTAGATCATTGTCACGCCTAAAATTTCACACGACACTTGGAAAGATCATATGCCGTCAAGTCCCGTCGTCAAACTAAAGAGTCTTAAGTTCATAGAATGATCCATTTCGACAACTCTCACTAGGTTCACTCTAGCACTCAATTAGTTTTACCTTGGGATTTTTATATTTATATCACTCAAGTCAACACAAGCAATATTAAGTCAATTTACCTGCGATCGAGGCGTTTTCAATCATTTCACCTATGCGACAGACCCTCGATTTGGAATCATAGAGACTGTAATGGGTTTTAATTTGGGTCTTGACTTAGAAGGGAAGGATATTTTGAAATTGTGGACTAAAGATTTTCTTCCTTTTCTACGTGGATGTCCTTCTTTTTGGAATTTTTCTCTTATCGTTTGTCATTCTCATCCTTTATTAATTTTCTTCGTCTCAGTCTGCACTTTGCTCGAGCTGAAGCTCCGCTTCTCTACGAGGCTGGGAGATTATCTAGGGCGAAGTTCTTCTTGTTTGTTCTCGAGCAGATACCGTGCGCCTTTTCTCTTAATCCCTAGTGAGTTTCAGAGATTATCGATTTGAAGAAGTACGCAGTTGTGGAATCGAACCCAAGGCCGTGCTCCTCTTCTCGTTGTCCCGATATAAGACTGGATTATCATTGGAGAAGTTCACTTCGTGGTGCTCCTCTTTCCAGTTGTTCTGACGACGAAATTATCGAAGGAGAAGTTCACAGCAAGATCCATGCCCCTTCTATTGATATGGGATTGTGATAGTTGAGGTGTAGGTTCTTTTGGACTGCTTTTTGTGCGTTGAGCATTCCTCATGTGCATTGTCCACCTTCTTTTGTCATCTTTTTCTTTGTCATATCATTGTCTCCCCCTCCTTTTCTCGATTGATCACCCCGTCGAAAACTTAGTTGTTCGGTTGGAGGCTCAAAGGAGTTTCAAGTGAGGAAAAGGATATTGGAGAATGCTCAAAATGAATGACTAAAGGCTATATTAAAGGATTGAGATTTTCTATATCTAAGGCCAAGTGAGGAATTTCCTAAGTGCTCTAATCATTTTGCTAAGGAATTAATGCAAGGCGAGTATGAAGCCAAGAATCACTAGTTAAGACAAGCAATTGATGTGTACTTGCTCAAGAATAAATCCATAGAAAGGAAAAATAAAGCCCAGAATCCTCACTTATGTAAAGTTGCTCTGTGTCTAGTGGAACAAACTAATGATCTTTAGACACAAGAATGCAATTTAGACTGACCAAATTAAGCAATAAATCAGTCTCATGTCAGTGAAATCTATTCGTGATGTAGACCGAGCATCCTAAAGGTATCGTCATGCCCTAATATTATACTCATATGTATAATATTTTTGTATTTTTGATGTATTTTTGTATTACTATAGTTTTATTTAAAAATGAAATATTTCACGCAAGATAAGCATTTTAAGTATAGGAAACACATAGCATAAAACATGTGAAAGCAAGTAGAATCACATAGTGCACAAATTACGGAAGGTTCAACATGCCTAATTTTCCGACAAGGAATTGGAACCGTTTTTCATCCAATGCCTTGGTGAAAATGTCAGCTAGTTGATATTCCGTGTTCACAAAATACATGTCAATGGTGCCTTTTTCTACGTGATCTTTGATGAAGTGATATCGTATGTCTATGTGTTTTGTGCGTGAGTGGTGAACAGGATTGCACGTAATCACAATGGCACTTTGGCTATCGCTATAAATGGGTATATTATTAGATTGTACCCATAATCGCGAAGCTGAGTCCACATCCATAGCATTTGCGAGCAACAGCTGGCAGCCGCGACGTGTTCTGCCTCGACTGTCAATGTCGAAACGCAGTTCTGTTTCTTCGATGACCAGCAGACTAGCTTTTCGCCTAGAAATTGAGCGCCACCGAATGTGCTCTTCCTGTCCATTCGGCAACCTGTATGATCAGCGTCAGCATAGCCAATCAATTTGAAATTTGTGCCTTTAGGGTACCATAAACCTAAGTTCGCGGTGCCCTTCAGATAAAGAAGAATTCACTTGACCGCGAGCATGTGAGATTCTTTGGGGTCGGCTTGGAAACGGGCGCAGAGACGTGGCAAACATGATGTCCGGCCGGCTCGAGGTGAGATAAAGAAGAGAGCCGATGATGCTGTGATATAATGTAATGTGGACCTCTTTTCTAGTGGGATCGGCATCCAACTTGCAGCTTGTGGACATGGGAGTGCTTAAAGGCTTTTTCTGATCTTGATGGAATTTCTTCAAAATGTCTTTGATGTATTTTGTCTGACTGATGAATATCCCATCATCGAGTTGCCTGACTTGAAGTCCTAAGAAGAACTGCATCTCTCCCATGTGGATCATTTCAAATTTGCTCTTCATCAATTCTCCAAATCTCTTGCATAGCGGTGGATTTATTGATCCGAAGATGATGTCGTCTACATAAACTTGGACGACCATCAAATCTTTGTCTTACCATTTTATGAAGAGGGTCGTATCGATCGTTCCTCGAATAAATCCAGATTTTACGAGGAAATCGCTCAAGACGTCATACCAAGCACGTGGGGCTTGTTTCAATCCGTAGAGAGCTTCGTCCAATCGATAGACGTGATCGGGATGTTCTTCATCAACGAAGTCTTCTGGCTGAGCGCGTAGGCTTTCTCTTTTAACACGCCGTTGAGAAAGGCGGTCTTAACATCCATTTGGTAGACTTTGAAGTCTTTATGAGCCGCACAAGCCAGGAAGAGACGAATGGCTTCGATTCGGGCAACAGGAGCATATGTCTCGTCGTAGTCAATTCCTTCCTATTGGTTATAGCCCTTCGCAACCAATCTTGCTTTATTCCAAATCGTTTCGCCATCTTCATTCTTCTTGTTCTTAAATACCAATTTCATTCCGATGATTGTTTTCCCATGCGGACGGGGTGCTAATGACCACACTTGAAGACGCTCGAATTGGTTGATCTCATCTTGCATTGCTAGTATCCAATCCGGGTCCTTTAGTGCGTCTGCTACCTTAGTTGGCTCATTTTGGCTTAAGAAGCAACTGAAGAGACTGTGTTGATTACGTGTCTGTACTCTACTCGAAGGATCAATAATAATCTGATCAACTGTATATGCTCGAGTTCATTACTAGACGCATCAGCCATTTGTGGACTGAGACTTCCAATGATTTCAGGTTGTTCATTAGGTTGAGGTAAGTCAGATTCTGCACTTGGATTGAGTGTTTCTGATGAGACTTCCTCATTGACTGTTGTAGGTTCTTCAGTGATCTGTGGTAAGTCTGAATCGGGTGAGGTAGGGACATTTGAAGAGCTTGGTATGTCGGCCACGTCGAGTGGGGGATCCACTAAAGGTGTAGCAATAATGGTTTCTGGCCGATATATAGGCTCAAAGAGAGAGTCCAAGTCTTCCAACGCAAGTCTCAGAGCTTCGAAGCGCTTGTGAACCACCGTCATGTTCTGAGTGAAACAGGCGGTATTTACTGCTTCAGCACAAAGGAAGTGTGGGAGGCAGGAATGGATCAACATAGTACGGGCGGCCTCCACTAGAGTCCTGTTCTTCCTTTCAACAACCCGTCTGTTGAGGGGTCTTAGCGGCTGAGAATTGCTGACTAATGCCAAGTTTATGATCAAATTCACTGAGATACTTGTTCTTGAACTCCGTGTCGTTGTCCACTCAGATGACTTGGATGGATTGTTGCAGCAATTTCTGAGTAGTATTCACGAAGTTAACTATCAAGTCCCCTGTCTCATCTTTAGTTCGGAGGAACTTTGTCCATGTGTAGCGGTAGTAATCATCAATGATAACTAGTACATACTTCCGCCCACTAATACTCTGTGTCTGCATAGGTCCACATAGATCCATATGTAACAATTTAAGGGACGTGAAGTGAAGGCAACTAGTTTGACATGATGAGATACTCGCTTCATTTTTCATAGTTGACATGCCGAACACTGATGCTCTTTTTGTAGGATAATAGTTGGTAGACCGTGAACCAACTTTTTCGTTGATAGTCGTTGAAGAGGTTTGATATTGAGATGAGACATACGTTGATGCCATAAGCTGTTCCTTTGAATTACAGTATGAGAAATAAGGCAAAGAGCTATCGAAGACCGCACGGACTTCAGGTTGATCGTGTAAAGATTTGATTTCCGAAATCCTTCCTCTTTGTCCTGACTGTCCAATATTCTGCACCGGTCAGCAAGAAAGACCAGCTGGAATCCTTTGTCGCAGAATTGGCCTATGTTGAACAAGTTATGGTGGAGACCTTCGACATAAGAGACATCCTTTACCGTAAGATTTTCCATTATGATATCCCCGAATCCTAGTGTGGGGGCTTACTCGTTGTTTCCGAATCTGACTTTTCCATTCGGTCAGTCTTTGTAGTTGCTCAGCAGCTCTTGTATTCTCGACATGTGTGTGGAGCAACCAGAGTCGAGGTACCACACATGATGGATCTGCAAAAACAATTAGAGCGCTATAGGTACCCACTTATAAATGGGTCTCACAGATTAGCAGATTTATGTGTTGGTTCAAATTGGGTTCCTAAGTTATTGTTAGTTGGAGGTTTAGCGACCCAAGTCATCTTCAAAGATGTTGATTTGGGTTTGCCCTTTATAAAAGACTTGGCCTTTACGGCTTTCGTCCTTTTAGGCGGAGATTTAGGAACCATTTGGGTTTGAACCTTACAGGGAAGATAAATTTCAGCGCAGAAAAATGCTTTAGTAGGCTTGAGCGTGGAAAAGATCTTTTCATTGGATAGTCTCCTAAGGTGCTTGGGGATTCGATCTTAACGGGATACCTTAGGTGAGAACAAGCATGTATAGCGCCATATGCTTTCTTTATGGCTGGATCTTGTTTCCTACGAGTCATCCTAGAAGCGTTTGTCGTAGAATGAATGTTCTTTATTGCTGAAGTAGAGCATGTTCCGAAATTTGTGCTTCTAAATATGGTAGGCTTTAAGGAGCAAGTAGAAGCAATTATTTTCAGAGTGGAAACAGCTCTTTTATTTCTACGAGGAGATACATTCTTATAAGCAGTCAACTCTACGGGCTCCTTCTCTATTATTAAACTAGACACTCTCGCCATCGACTCTAGTGCTGGCTCCCTGTAGACGTAAGCAAAGTTAGGATAGAGTTATAATTTTTCTGTTAATTTTTAATTTTCTGATCTTTGAAGGCACTTTTTCTTTCTTCGCGATTTTCAGAATGATATTTTCTTTCGAAGGGGATGCGTGAGACATGGCTTTTGAGATGGAGGAAGCTTTGAGATTTTCCATCTCCTTTTGGAATTTTATCTTTTCAGCTTTAAAATTCTCTCTTTCTTTATCTAAGGCAGCTCGTAATTCCTCTATCTGCTTCACGATAAGAGGTTTGTAGAGAGAACTTTTAGAATGTATTTTTTAGCTTCCTCTTATCCGTTTGAGGCTCAAGAGGTAGAACTAAATAACAGACAAGCGTCAAAGGTATTTCCCTAGATTTGTTGCTGTCATTAATTCTTTATAGTCGAAGAGGATTTGGACCCTATGTGTGGCTTTTCTCTTATAAAACTCTAAAGCCCCTAGATTGTCTGCTTCAGTGAAGTGCCTAAGAGTGTCTACGCCAAAACCCATGTATTTTATATCGTAAGCTTATTTCTTCTTGAGGACACAAGGGTTAGTGAATCCTAAGCCTTCAATGGGATTATAGAATTATGTATCCTTGGACTGATTTAGAAAAATAGTTTGTTCAGAGTGTCCCCTTCGCGTAAGAATGTCGTCTAATTTCTTTATTTTGGCGTACAGCTTCTTACGTTCTTTTTCGCCGTTAATTTGGCGGCTTTACAGGCATCTAGGTCCTTCACAAGTTCACAAACCTTAGTATTTGATTAATCTAATTTGGCTTCTAGATGGGTGATCTTTGTAGAGTATCAATTTTAATTGTGCTTAATTTCGTTAGTTGTCCGCTTTATGTATGGTAGACCTTAGATTAGGACTAGTTTGATATTTATACCAAGTTCGTTTGGTATAAATAGTTGTACACACATTGAGCTTAATAAAGAAAATTAGAGAATCAATCCGAAAGGCTACAGAATTCATTTCTAGAGAGAGAAACAGCAAAACTCTCACACTAAAGGAATTCTCTCTCGTGTTCTTCAGGTGAAGGTTTTCGATCGAAATTCAAAGTTCAATAATTATATCCGATTTCCTTAGAATTCATGCCTAGGATTGATTGTGTTGACAACCGAGGACCTAACAATTGGTACCAGAGCAGATTCGTTCTGTTTTGAGTCAAATTGTTAGAATTCTGATCGAAATTTATATTCTGGAACTGTTCACGCGAAGAACAGTTTTGGCGCGGAATAGTTTTTCGATATGAATTGCCCAATTCTGTGCGTATCTGATTTGATTTGATGTTTTTGTGTTTGTTCTAGCAATAGAAATCGATGGCGATTAGATCCGTAGCAGTTTGAATATCAATTTAGCAGAATATATCATATTTGAATCGTTACTTGAACACAATTTGATTTTGATTAAAATTGACATATTTTGCTTCACAGTGTGTTTAATTGTCTGTTCGTGCGAATCAAACTTCTGATTACGAGCAGAAACCTGCGCTTTCATAGTCTAATTCATCGTTTTTGGTTGAATCACGGTTAATTAGGGTTATGATTTTATGCGCGGGACTTCAATTTTTCTCGCTAAAGTTTTCGATAGCAGAAATTTCTCGATCGCAAACTCCGCGCGAGAATTTTTATCGATCACTAAGTCGGCGCTAAAATCGTCTTTACCAAGAACGATTTTAGTATAAGAATTTTTCGAGCGTTACATAGCGAAAAACTTTTTCGACGAAGACCTATTTTGACCTTTGCGCTCGCAAACTTACCGTCGAAATTTTTCGGTCAAAACTAATACAGTTTGACAAAACGAAATTACATGCGACCGAAAAACTTTTTCATCCAACGAATTTATTCTGACTAAGCAAGAAACCTACCTTAAGTACATCGAAATAAATTCATGATTGAAAGATTTTTCTCGATCGAAAGTTTCTGCACAATTTTATCTCGCTCGAAAATTTTCTCGCTGATGAACTTTCTCGCACGAGAACAGTGACATACATTTTAATCACGACTGAATTATTTTCGATCGAAAATCTAAAGATAGAATCGAAAATAATTCTCGACTGCTTTAATATCAAACGCTACTCTTGTGAAGCACATAACATCGCTCAAATCCATCAAAACAACAAACAAAGATCCTTCGTCAACAAAAAAAAGCAAAGAAGAGATGGATGCATACTCGCTAGGAAACGGTCGTCACCGATCTTGCAACGCGGTGAATATACAGTCTAGGGAAGTCGCTTCCTAAACTTCATAGCTCTGAAAGATCAAGCCGAAAATTTATTGCAGTCACTCAAAGAGGGACCTGCACAGTTTTGGGTCACCATAGCCGGTGATGACACGGCTACTCCTCAAATTCCCGCTACTAGGCGACTTAAGCAGCCTACGGAGTACTCTATCGAGGAAAAGGCCCGCGCAAAGGCTGATCTAATAGCCATGAACACACTCATGCAAGGCATCCCTAATGACATCTGTAGACAGATAGACAGCCTCCCAACGGCTGGGATGAGTTGCATAGGATGATGCAGAGGACGGAAGTAGGCATCAAGGCCAAAAAGGAGAATATTCTCACTGCTTATGACTCCGTCAAGGAAAAGCCGGAGGACAGCCTATATGATGTATATCAAAGATACCTCACTCTTCTCAACGAGATGAGGAAGATAGAATTCTCGAAGACGAACATAGAAACAAATATCAGATTTCTATCCTCTCTGCCCTCGGACTTGAAAAGATATCCACTCAACTTAGATAAAATAAAAATATAGAGGAGTTGGATATTCATGCAATTTTTGATAATCTCGCCCAACACGAGGAAGATGTTTGCGAGACTCATAGAGAGCAGAAGGGCAAGCAGGGTGACAACACCGTTGCTCTAGTCTCAGAGAAGCGTGGAACAAAGCCCGCAAAGAGAAGATCATTAGGCCTCCCTCCTCATCTGAGTCAAAAGAAGATTCAGAATCAGACGTCGAGCCAAGCATGAAGGTACTGGGGAAGCAGTTGGCCTTCATCGGAAAAATGATGAGCAAAAAATACTTCAAGAAGAAGTCCTCATCCTCGGCAAACAAAATTCGGACCTGAAGCTCTAAGAACAAGGACATGCACCAGAGAGCTCCGAAGTCAAGAACACTAAAGAGCCCAACAAGTGCTTCAACTGTGGCAAGCCTCGTCATCTTGCCAGAGAATACACTCTTCCCAAGAAAAGAGATGCTAATTACTACTCCAAGAAGCTTCAACTCATGAAGCAGAAGGAAGCAGGAGTAGCCCTCATGGCAGAGCAGGACCACTGGCTCGAAGACACGTCTAGCTCTGGAGACGTCTTGCCCTCATGGCACGCCTTGACGACGACAGCGACGCCAAAACATCCAACCAGAAGGACGAAGATGACGCATCTGTCTGATCACAAGAGGTAGACTCTTCTTCCACATTATTGACCATGTTAGAATCATATAAAAACAATAAGCTAACATGAAACGTGATCAGAAAAGTATTAAGGAAGTAGAGGATAAACTTTCTAGGTCTCAGGAGAAAATAAATAGTCTGTAATCAGAACTTAGAAGCTCTAGTGCCAAAATAGAAAACTTACTAAGAGCCTACATTCTAGAGAAACTAGTCAACCTCAAACAGGACAGCATAGTGAAAAGATTAAGGAAATAGAAGATATGCTAGCAAATAACTATAATTGCTTGGTTAGGAATCTCAATGAGAAAGCCACCCTAAATTGTAGGATAACCGAAGCTACAACTAATATCACTAACTTAGAAGCTCAATTAGAAATATCTAATGCGAAGGTTAGTGAGCTTAGTAAAGAACTAAATTCCTGTCAAGCCGCTAAACTGACGGTAGAAAATAATTATGCTCTCCTAGGTGAGAAACGTAAGAAGTTATATGCGAAAATTAAGAAATTATATGATATTCTTACGCGTAGGGGTCATTCTGAGCAGACGATATTTCTAAACCAGCCCAATGATACAGAATTCCATAATCCAATAGAAGGCATAGGTTTCACTAACCCACGTGTTCTACGGAAGAAAGAAAGATATGATATTAAGAACATGAGTTTAGGAGTAACCTCTCTTAGAAATTTTACTGAAGCGACAAAACAAAGTGCTTTAGATTCATCTAAGAGAAGAGCCTCACATGGGCCTGAAATCCCCTTTGACTACAGAACTAAATGAAAGAGACAAAAATATGAAACAATTTTTAACACCTGTCTGTTATTTAATTCAACCTCCTGAATGTCAAACACACTACGAGGAAGTCAAAGACGTTCATTATAAAAATCCTCTCTACAAACCTCTTATAAGAAAACAGATAGAGGAAGCTCAAGCCAAATTAGATAAGAAAGAGAGAATTTCGAAGCTGAAAAGAAAAAGTTCTTAAAGAGATGGAAAATCTCAAAGCTTCCTCATCCTCCCAAACTACCTCTCACGCTACTATGAAAAGCGTGAAAATTGAAAAATCACCTTCGAAAGATCAAAAGTGCATTGATAATTCTGTTAAAAGTGCTAAGACTAATTTATTTTTACCTACGTCTACAGGGAGCGTAGGGCAAGCACTGGAACCGAAGGCGAGAGTGTCTAGTATTAAGAAGGAGCTAGTAGATTTGAGTATGTCTAAGGATGTTGCTCCTTCTGTACAAATAAATAACACTCGTAGAAATAAAAGAGTCATTTCTTCGCTTGGAATAATTGCTTCTACATGTACTCTACAGCTTACCAATTTTAGAAGCACTAATTTCGAAATTGGCTCTACATCTGAAGCTAAAAATAGTCATTCTGAAACAAATGCCACTAGGAAGACCCGTAGGAAACAAGATCCAGCCATAAAGAAAGCTTATGGCGCTGTACATGCCTGTACTCACCTAAGGTATCCCGTAAATATTGAGTCCCCCAAGCACCTTAGGAGATTATCAAAAGAAAAGATATTTTCCTCGGTCAAGCCTACTAAAGCATTTGTACGTGTTGAAAGTAACCTTCCCCGCAAGGTTCAACCCAAATGGGTTCCTAAATCTCCGCCTAGGACGACAATAATCAAAAAGGCCAAGTCCCTAATAAGGCTACACCCACACCCAAACCCACGTCTCTGAAAGTGACATGGATTATTAAAACTCCGTCAACAATAATTTAGGAACCATATCTGAATCTAAATCTATATCTGCTAATCTGAGAGGACCCATGTTTAAGTGGGTACCTAAAGCTCCCTAACTTGTTTTTGCAGATCCATCATGTGTGGTACCTCGACTCTGGTTGCTCCACGCACATGACTGGAAATCAAGAGCTGCTGAGCAACTACAAAGATCGACCAAACGGGAGAGTTGGATTCAGAAACAATGACTCAGCTCGCATTCTTGGATGTGGAGATATTCTTTTGGAGAATCTGACGATAAAAGACGTCTCTTATGTCGAAGGCCTCCGCCATAACTTGTTCATCACAGGCCAGTTCTGTGATAAAGGATTTCAAGTGGCCTTCCACGCTGACAGGTGCACAAATTTGGACAGTCAGGACACAAAACTCCTTTACGGGCTTCGGAAATCCAATCTTTACACGATCAACCTGACGTCCGTGCGACCCTCGACAGCTGATGCTTCATCTCTCAGACTGTTTTATAGAGGAACAGCTTATGGTATCAACGATGTCTTATCTGAATATGAAAGCTCTCCAATGCCTTTCTACAAAAAGGTTGGTTCACGGTTGTTGGTCCGAGATTTCACCAACAACACGACGAAGGACGGATTAAACACGCCAAAATGATCGGAATTTAGGTTCGGGGCGTGTGGGGCTTGGTGGTGTTCTTGAGGAGGCTCTCACTCTAAAATGTTTATTTGATCTACACACACAAGCACACCTAACTATGTGTTAGGGTTTTCCTATTTATACCACAAGTTGGTATATAATAGCTGGGCCTCTTGTGAAGGCCCATTACATGAATAACTAAGAACTAACCCAACTAAGAGCTAGCCCAAAGTTTAATGAAGCTAACCAACAAAGATAATATAATGAAATTGAACACTACAAAATATTTCCTAACAATCTCCCCCTTAGTGTTCGATCTTCAGTTCAGCGCGGGATATCTTTGTTGGGCATATTGGAGATCTCGATTCCTAGCAATCTCCCCCTACAAGGGATATCTCCTCTTCTTGCGGAGGCATTGATGACTCGGCTAGGACTCACTTGTTAAGATTCTCCAATCTTCTTCTTCTTGGCGCCGGATTTGTCGTCTTCGAATGGAAGTTGTCTGGTTCAGCCTTGAAGATGACTTGTCTGGCTCCAGAAGAAGGTAGGCGTGGGGCGTAAAAATGTGCCAAGGCTCCATCGAAATGTAACTTTCAAGAGCAGGGAGCCCGGTCTTCAGAGTGGTCAGCGTAGTAGTGGCGGAATGTGGTGGGTGAGATGTGCCGTGGCTCCTTCAAGTGTTCCATTATGAACATAATAGCCTGACACATAAGAATGTGCGCGGAGGTAGTGGAAGCCTCCGGCGGGGCGTAGTTGGTGGAGGTGGCGTGGATGATGGTTGCTGCTAATGCTGCTGTACGATCTTCAACTCATTTCTTCTCCTTTACTCCCCCTTGAGATGATCTCCGTCTTCGGGATCGTCATGTCGTCCGTGGGACGAGTCTGCCTCTGGTGTTGATGGTGGTGATGATGGTGTGGTGTGGTGTTGAGTGAGGCAATCAAGTGGGATTCTCAGGAGTAGCAGCAATTGGTGTTCCTCCGGGTTCAGTTTTGAACACTGGAGAGACGGAGCAGCATGTGGTGGCATAGGCATTGGTGTGGTGGAGTGGTGTCAGTGATGGGACCTTTTCCTTCATAGATCCTCGTTGAGCGCGGCATGGAATGTGTAAGTTCCTCGCTGATTGCTATGAGTCGGGGCTCCATCACAAAGGGGTAACTAACCAGACGGGTGGTCACAAAGACGCTCCGTCGTCACAACATCGAAACATGTGTCCGATATGCCGCCTGTTTGCACAGGACAAAAAGAACCGGAGAGCCACAAAGGCTTCCCGTTTGCACGGACGATGACACAAGCTCGTATCCGTGGCCCATCGACAGTTGTGGTGAGGGTGGCTGTCGTGGGTCTTCCGCTCTCGGTCACAAGGACGTCATCAAGCGTTCGAGCAAGTTCATGAAGAACCTGCGGTGCGTAAAGAGTGTTTGTGTCCTAGAAATTGGAAATTTTGGTGGGTGAGGACACTAGACTCGACGTGGGTGGAAGAGGTGCAGTGAGAGGCGGGGCACTGCATGTTCAACATCACCGTCTCCAAGTGGGGCGGTGATGGCTAACGTGGTTCCTCTTGTGCAAATGAAACAGCTATGTGCGAAAGGATAGCTGAGTGGTTGGGAGGGGTTAATTGCGCGGTTGGACCCAGATGCCGCGACTTCTACTCGGGAGACGAACGAGTCGTCTCCTGTACCTAGGGTGAGGTCCGGATCGTGGTGAGATATGACAGAGGATTGCGATCATGCCGTCGTTGGTTCGCAACTCCTGCAAGCGACTTACGTCATCCTCCCGAGATCGTTGATTGGATCTTTGCATGGAGAAGGATGTCGCGCGACCTAGACCTAGACTAGAGAGGCTAGGGTAGGCTCGTTCCTGGGTTAGGATCAGGGGGGTTTCACTGATCCATGGGAACTATGGTGGCGTGGCGTGATCGCGTTGAATGGTGACCACGAGCGATGTCGACGAGGGTGAGCCAAAACTGTTGATCAGACACTTCAGGGACTCGTCTGGTGGAAGGTGAGGGCGTAGTGAAGAGCATGATGGCAGAGGACGTCTCCATGTAGCACACCATGATGGAATGGATGGCAGTGGGTGGACGGTGGAGTCTGGAACCTGAAATCCACATCGTCTAAGCATCGAGATTGGATGACGCGCCCACTGATGGTTGGTTGATCTCTTGTCAACCCTTCTTTGTAGGTCTAGGTTCTGCACGGATTTGTACAGAAGCCATGATGATTGCTCGCTTCTCCGACATCCCTTCATGCACGTGGAGCAATCCGTGTAACGTGCATGATGGGGTTGGTTGCTCGCAGTGCATACCGGTCATGAATGTGGAGCAACCCATGTACCATTCATGCCGGGGGTGTGGTTGCTCACGTCGTGTACCAGTCATGTATGTGGAGCAACCCGGATACCATACATGCTGGGTATGAAATTAGCATTTGGAAATTCGGCTCCGAAAAGTTTGGGGGTGACCTAAACTTTTTCTATAATGTGCCAATACAGTCCTCGGTCGATCGTTGGGTACGGTGTTCGTTGCCGCGTTTTGGATTTGCCTTCAAATTTCACAAAAAAACGTCGTCTATACCGAAAATTGTGGCCCAGAAAAATTTATTTCGGAAAATTTTAAAAAGTGTAAAATAGACAAAGTCCAAGGGCTTTGAAAATTTTTCTCTATCCAATGATATAAATTTTCCTTAGGCTTAAAAAAATTTTCTTCCTTTTTTCTTTTTTTTTGTGCTCCTTAAAACCTTATTTAATCCGAGGGGGGGCCAGAAATTTTGGTGGTAAAAACGTTTAAGTGTATTTTTAAAGAGTGATTTTTGCAAGATTTGAAGCTAAAAGGTGTGTTTGGATCAAGTTTAAAGGTTGGTGCAAAACAATTGGGGGGGGGGGGGTGCGAAAAATGGTGTGTGAAAATGTTCGAAAAATGTTGTCCCGAGAAATTTCGTTGTGAGAGTGAGTCGCGAAAATAAGGAAATTTCGCATTCAGAGTGAATTTTCGCATATAGCACGGAAATTTTGCATTCAGAGGAAATTTTAGCATGTATAAAAATTTCGCATGTCGAGAGAAAATTCACATTTAAAGTAAAATTTCGCATGTATAAAAATTTTCTCAGGTTTTGCAAAACTTTCTCGGGCAGTGAAAGTTTCTCGGCCAGCGAAATTTTCTCGGCTAAGAATTTTCTCGGGTAAGAAAATTTCTCGGCCAGTGAAAGTTTCTCGGCCAGCGAAATTTTATCGGTTAAGAATTTTCTCGGGTAAGAAAATTTCTCGGCCAAGAACAAAGCATGGGCAGCGCGACTTTTACCAGAAAAATGGCTCGTTTTCGCTCAAATCTCACTCAAAATCGACGAAACTTGTTCCAAAACTTCAGAAAAACATTCCTAAACACATAATCAACCTTTGGGATGTCTAAAAACAACAAATCGAGGTCGAAATCGCCCAAAAATTGAAAGTGACGAAAATAATTTCTCAAGCAATTTTTCACTGAAATCTTGCTTAAAACACGCAAATCCGGTCGCGTTGGGCTCTGATACCAATTGTTGGTCCGAGATTTCACCAACAATACGACGAAGGACGGATTAAACACGCCAAAATGATCGGAATTTAGGTTCGGGGCGTGTGGGGCTTGGTGGTGTTCTTGAGGAGGCTCTCACTCTAAAATGTTTATTTGATCTACACACACAAGCACACCTAACTATGTGTTAGGGTTTTCCTATTTATACCACAAGTTGGTATATAATAGGTGGGCCTCTTGTGAAGGCCCATTACATGAATAACTAAGAACTAACCCAACTAAGAGCTAGCCCAAAGTTTAATAAGCTAACCAACAAAGATAATATAATGAAATTGAACACTACAAAATATTTCCTAACAACGGTCTACCAACTATACTAAAAGGAGCGTCATGTTCCGCATGTCAATTAGGAAAAATGAAGCGAGCGTCTCATCAAGTCAAGCAAATTGCGTCTACCGCTTGACCATTGTAACTAATCCACATGGACCTCTGCTCGGCCAATGCAGACACAGAGTATCAGTGGAAGCAAGTACGTGCTAGTAACCGTCGATGACTTCTCTCGCTACAATTGGACAAGTTCCTCCGAACCAAAGATGAGACAGGAGACTTGCTTATCAACTTTGTGAACACTACTCAGAATCTGCTGCAACAGACTATTCAAGTTATTCGAACAGACAACGGCATTGAGTTCAAGAATTAATATCTCAGTGAGTTTTATTAGAAACTTGGAATAAGTCAACAATTCTCAGCCGCAAAAACACCTCAACAAAATGGGGTCGTTGAAAGGAAAAACAGAACCCTAGTGGAAGCCGCTCGTACAATACTGATCCATTATGGCCTTCCACTTTCTTTGGGCTAAAGCAGTAAATACCGCATGTTTTACCCAAAACAGGACGGTGGTTCACAAACGGTTCAACAAAACTCCATACGAGATTGTAAATAAAAGAGTACCCAACATCTCATTCTTTAAAGTCTTCGGGTGCAAGTGCTTTGTGGCGAACGACAGAGAGCAACGTGCAAAGTTCAACCCTAAAGCATTCGAAGCAACTTTCGTCGGTTACTCTTCGACATCAAAAGCGTACCGAGTATACATCAAGTCCAACTGTACGATAAGGAAAGCTATAATGTCTTTTCACGAAGTGAACGATATGACTCCTGCACACCTCAGTTCATGACCCTTGCCAAACCTGTTGGTTTCTGAAGACAACATCTCAGAACCCATATTCACTGGTGTGTTGGCACAAAACCAACAAAAGATGGAAACAACGCAGCAATCAACGTCAGACGAAGCTCTAAGACTTGTGTTAGAAGACTTGGATTCCCTCTTTGAGCCTCTACATCTGCCAGTCATCATCAACCATACCCCCGGCGAGGCCGATGTACCAAGTTCTTCAACAGTACCTACCTCACCCGATTCAGATTTGCCACAGAACAGTGAAGAACCTACCGTGAGTGTTGAGGAAGAATCATCAGAGTCGATCCCACCTAGTGCAGATTTGGAACTTCCTCACACTAAAGAACAATCGGAGTTCATTGGAAATCTAGATCAACTAAAGGCACAAAACACACACCGAACGCACGCACTTTCCTCCCACGCGATGGCTCGGTTCTCTCTAGCCATCTTTAGAGAACTGATTCCGTGGTACACTGCGAGGTTGGCATGAAGATCTCGTGCCATCCACCATCGACGAAGTCTTGAAGAAAAGGACGAAGAGCTGCCACTCGCTTCAACTGGTAATTCTCTACCGGTTTGACCCGCCCTATTACATGCCTATGTGTTACTATTCTGATCCGAGCAACAAGGGCAACAAGGGAACCCGGAAAATTTTTGTTTCGCACCGTACCTGGGACGTGGCGTCTCCGGGAGACGCCGGGTAACCCAACACTATCTGGACCAAATGTTGATCTTCTTCGCCCTCATGACGTGCATTACTTCAAGGCGAATACGTAATAATTATATATACCATGTAAATGCATAAAAACCAAACAAATAAATCAGAATAATGTTCCTATACATACTTTTCGCACCCTGAAAAACCGAGCGACTGTGTGCTAAAAGTTGAGCGTATCTATAAATATGAAGATTTGGACAAAGCGAAAATGATTATGCGCGAAAGCTAGAATAGCTGTTCCAATACATACTTGTTGCAACGGCAAAAAGCCGTGCGACAAAAACAAAAACTTAAAGATTTAGACAAAGCGAGATGATTACGCACGAAATCTGGACCAAATGTTTGATCTCTTCGCTCTCATGACGGCACTACTTAAAGGCAAATGCGTAATAGTTATGTAGAATAGGTAAATGCATATAAACCAAACAAATAAGTTAGGTTCTAATACATATATTTTTGCCCCATTAAAAAGCTAAGCAACTGTATGCAAAAAGCTGACCGACTTTTAACAAAACAGGTTTTGCACCAGCAAAACGCTGAGCAACTATAAAAAAAATATGTGTTTAACGTGCACTACCTCTGAGTAGATGTCCAGCTCAACATGAACAGGATGCAATATAGAAAAATCAAGTTAGCTAGCATCTTATTTGTTAAAACAGTACTGACAGAGGTTTTGCATCGAAGACCAAACCTGGACAATGATTGACATCGAAGAGTGATTGCACAACCTCGATGCAAAAAAACCAAACGTTTGATTTTCATCGCCCTCATCATGTGCGCTACTTCAAGGCAGATGCATAATAGTTATATAGAAAAGATCAACCCATTCAGTTAAAGTAACATCAACCGAAACATGTGTTCAACTCGATAGCCGTACACGAAGCAAATTCATAAATGTAGAACATGTAAACACATATAAAGCTAACAAATACATACTACTTGCACCAGCCAAAAGTTAAGCGACTATAAACAAATAAATGTTCAAATACATACTACTTGCACCCGCCAAAATGTGCACTACTTCAAAGCGAAAATAATTATGCACTACATTATAGACCAAATGTTTGATCTTCTTTGCCCTCATTAAGTGCACTACTCCAACATGAATGTCACTGTATGCAAAAAGCTGAGCGACTCTATACAAAACCGAAAAGTGAAGATTAGACAACGCGAAAATGATTATGTACGAAAGCTAGATAAATGTTCCAATACATACTTGTTGAACCCGCAAAAAGCTGGGCAGCTGGAAAGAAACTTGAAACATGAAGATTTAGACAAAGCGAAAACGATTACGCACTATGGACCAAACGTTTGATCTTCTTCGCCCTCATGACGTGCACTATTTCAAGATGAATGTATAATAGTTATATAGAACGGGTAAACACATTCACAAAATAATGCACGACTGCTTTATTCTGTTAACTTGTGGCCTTAACATGTTGTATATCAATGCACGACTATTGTGTTCTTTCATAATGCCCTACTGCATCATTCTGAGATGATTCACTCATTTGAATTTACGACTGCCTGTTTGTTACATACATTACTGCTTCGATATCGGTCGTGCAGAAATATAACAAAAGCAAAATAAAGTTCCAATAAAAAATTTAATTTATAAACGTCTATTATAACAGTCATCCAAAAAAAGAAAAGGATGTTCCAATATATATTCTTTGCACCGTAAAAAGCTGAGCGATTGTACGCACCCGACTCTAGGCAAAACTGAAATCTGAAAATTTTGACAAAGTGAAATGATTATGAATGAAAGTTGGACCATTGATCTTCGTTGCCCTCATCACGTGCACTACTTCAAGGCAAATGCATAATAGTTATACAGAAAAGATCAACTCATTCAGTTAAACTAACATCTACTGAAACATGCGTTCAACTCGATAGCCCAACGCAAAGCACATTAATAAACGTATAGCATGTAAACACATATAAAGCTAACAAATACATACTATTTGCACCCGCCAAAAGGTGAGCGCTCTAAACAAAACACATATTAAATACATACTACTTACACCAGCCAAAATGTGCACTACTTCAAAGCGAAAATGATTATTCAATATGTTCTGGAGCAAAGGGTTGATCTTCTTCGTCCTCGTGAAGTGCACTACTTGAAGGCGAATGTCTAATAGTTATATAGAACAGGTATACACATATATAAAATTGATCATTTACTGCCTTAACATGTTGCAAATCAATGAATGACTGATGTGTTTTTGTCATAATGCACTACTGCGTCATTCTTAAATGATTCAGACCCATGCACGACCTTCTGTTAGTTATATTACGCCACTGTTCAATAATGGCGAAAAATATAGCAAACGCTAAATAAACTTCCACTATAAAATTTTAATTTATAAATGTCTATTATAACACTCATCCAAAAAGAAGAAAAGGATGTTCCACTACAAACCAAACAAATAAATCAGAATAAATGTTTTCAGTTCTAACCTTTAAGGCCCACGCGTTAACATTATGTTAGGGGCCAACGTCTCGAGCTAATGGTCCCAGGAAAAGGTTCATGGTTGCCAATCCTTTTCATGGACACAATTCTTATTTTATTAATGGTAATATATAATATTGAGTCTAGAAATAATAACAATGGGTTATTTGTAGAGACTTTTTTAGTTTCTTAGATAAATTGTTATCGGCAAGACCCGAGACCCGCGATCGGGCGAATAATTTTATAGGTACCCGAGACCCGCCTCTCTCCGCCTCAGAAAAAACGGGGCGCATTTATAAATTTTTTCTATGTAATTATTTTTATTAAGTATATGTTTCGAAATATTTATATAAACATATATATATTTAGATATAAAAATTATAAGGGGCAGGTTTCGGGCCAGGGTTGATGAAACCCGTACCCGCCTCGAATCCGGTCGGGTTAAATTACTCTAGACTTCGGGCCCACCCAGTTACCCACTCCGCCCCATTAGGGGCGTGTTTTGGTGTGTTCGGGTCTAGACCCGCCCCATTGTCATCCCTAATTATTATGTCATTTTATCAGTATTTATTGTAATAATTTATAAACTTTGTCCTTTTGTTTTTTTCGGATACCCGACCGGTTCCGGTTCGCCCCGACTAAGCCGGTTCGCCCCGACTAAGCCGGTTCGCCCCGTGTCGTGTACCTGGTAACGGCAGGTGAGGCTCCAAAGGGGGGTGCTACATACAAAAGGATTCGAACCCGAGAGCTTGCTTAAGCGATACCAAGCCGCTTACCACTTGGACCAACCCCCGTTGGTTTCTTTTGTTATAATTCAACCAATAGAAAACTTATGACTATTTAGATTCATTATATTTTTACATAACGTTATGATGTTCCAAATTTAACAAATTACTTGAAAGGTAATACGATTATCATAATTGTAAAATGAACAAAACACGGTCGTACAAAAGCTAATGTATTTGGTAGATTGATTAAATTCATATGTTAATATTGATTATGTTTACAATCACGGTCTTGCAATATTTAAACGCATATTGGTTCGTTCTTACAATAAGAGTAATGATGGAAATAATAAGCTTGCAACATATTATGATGATAAGTAGTGAACATTAGAAACTTCAGAAAGTCAACCTACATTGTAGTCGTAGAAAATACTTGATCATTTATAACAAATATAAGGCAAATAAATAATGTGTCATGCGATATAATTTCATAATAACTGGTACTTCTCACGTATGATGCCTTACATTTTATAATCATAGTTGAAAATTATGTGGGAAATACTAATGTGTTATACGAATTGAAGTTTGCTGACTGATTAAGTAATACAACCCTTTGCAGTCGTTTATTTTTTGAAATTGTCAGTATATGTATCATCTCAGTTTTGTAATTATATATTTTTTATTCAGAAATGTCAGAATAATAATAAGATATTCAGTCACGTGTTTTGAGCCGTGTAATTTTAAGAATGTCAACATTTAAATAATCGTATGCAATGTTTAAAGCTTTGTCAGTACTGTGAAAATAGATGTTCCTAATGATTGAAGTCGCTCAATAATTTTGTAAGAGTCGTGTAAGTCTTTATTTATGGAAAGAATAACCTGCGAATATGTTTTGATGGTCAGTAGTGCAATTATAGTAACTTCAGCAAAACAATATAAATTCAAGTAGTAGAAAACACTTAATCAACTATACAACTAAACGGCAAGTAATAATATAGTGTGGGAGGGTTCTAATGTATTGCGGTTGGCAAATAATTTTGTAAGAGTCGTTCAAGTCTTCATCGGTAGTGAACTCTCATAGATTTTCAATGTTATTCTTGCATTCGTAAGTCAAAACCTGTTTCGCCCAAAGTAAATAAATCTATCAAAATGTTCTTTAAATTTTGTTCAATATAAAGTTTCACTTATATACTGTGTAAAGAAACGTTACATGTCAAACCTGTAAAAATATACCTGAAGCAGATGCATGAAACCTGCCAAACTCAGTGTCGAACATTTTTTACTTCCTTTCTGTCTTCAGTTTCCTATCTTATCCAAAGGTAAGCATGCATTATGTTCACTTACGGCCGTAACATTTTCCATATGAACGCACGACTGATGTATAAATGCACTACTGCGTCATTCTTACATGGTTCAGATCCATTTGAAATTATGTACGACCTCCTGTTTCTTAAATACACGACTGCTTCAATAACAATCGTGCAAAAACCGGACAAACCCTAAATTAATGTTAATCATAGATTTTCAAATTAGAAACAGTGTCCTAAGGCAGTTTTTGTTTACTACAAATCGGCCCATATTCTATCTGAGTCCAATACCGAAATGCTTTTCATTAGCCAGGTTTTGTCACACATCAATTTTATTATTGTGTAATATAAATTGATCCATAGCTTTTGTGTCTGATGTGGTGGTGACGGTGGTGAAGAGGGACTCTAGTTGTATGCTTAGTCTTCTGGGAGTCAGTCTTATTAGTCTAATCTCCTCATCGGACTCCGTGTCGGATGAGGTGGCTATGTGAGGAGAAGGTGCACGCTCAAAGTCCTCACGAGCCTGCTCGGTCACCTGTGGAAGTGAGCTTTGCCCGCTTCAGTCTCGGGGCTGTGATTCTTGTTGAAGAACCTCCTCAATTGGCTCTTCTAGCACGCCTACATGGACGGGCACTTCCACCTGGAGCTCCTGATTTGATCTTCAGCTTCCATTTCGAGAGCCACCCGTCGATCATCGTGGCATCCAGATCTAGTAGCTGAGTTTCTTGGACTGGGGGCTCCTGTTCAAGCTCCTGGGCCACTACATCGATCATTCTATCGTCAGGGCTTGAGTGTTGTTGTTGTGGAGGGCTGACTGCGAAAATCAGTCGGGGGCCCTCTGATCATCTGTTCTGTCAGATGATTCCCCCGACAGTATAGCTTGTAGGTGTCTCCCGAGGGTCGGCGAGACGGAATCAGCATTAAAGGCTGATCCAAGTCCGTGAGCTTTGGGTGATGGAAGAACTTGAGTCACGGTGGTCGGTAATTTCCTCTGGGAGGTAGACGAGGGATATTCTGCTCGTGCATCTTCATGTGTTGTCTAATGATTACGGAGAACCACCGAGCATACGGCACATTTTTCGAGCGTTTGTTCTCCTTTTGTCTGATCTGCTCTGCTAGATCATTCCAGATCCGTTGATCGAAATCGTAATTCCGCGAGAAGACGATTCCGTGGAAGATACGGGGTTGCCGTTGCCTTTTTCGAAGCCTGCGTGCTTTGGCGACAGACACTTGTTGATGATTCCAAACAATGTCTTCCAAGGGTATGGGATCCCGTTACTCTGAACATGAGCTAGTTTTGTTAGCGAAGGACGGTATCCCATCTGAAGAAAGTCACGCGGGAGCTCTGCATCAGTAGGAAGGGGGTCGTAATTTTGGCTGTAGGGGAGGTCGAGGACAAGTCCAAGGTCATTGTTGTTCAAGCTTATGTGTCTCGTCCCTATCAACTTGGTGAAACTGTACACCACTTCAACGACGTGGCTCTTGATCATCCCCTAGAACTGTTGGAGGTAGACCATCGGCACCGAGGCCGTCACCGTTGGAGCATGCCACAGGGGATGGCCTTGTAATATTGACACCATGATCTCGTTCGGACACCAGGCAGTCAGGTCGAGTTGGAAATTGGTGTCGTGAACATTGAGGTACAGGGCCTTCTCGTATATGTGATTGTATGTTGGGTACATTGAGGTACAGGGCCTTCTCGTATATGTGATTGTATGTTGGGTAATGATCCATCTGAAATACAAATAAGAAATGTAAGTCATTCGTTCAAGAATTTTTAATTTGAGTCGAATTTTGAATTTATCAAACCATAATAATGGATCATGTCATAGCATGTTTGAAAAATTCGTAATTGAAATCATAAAATCTGCACGTAGATCATACGAAGTGAATGTTGAAGAGATAATTTCATTTCGACATTAAGCATATAAATCCTATAAAAGTTCTATCGAAAATTTTACTAAGTGTTTAAGCACTGTTCACTCCGTGCTTTTTCTGATTCTCATTTCAATTGTCTGAGTGCAATTTTGAAGTCAAATCTCCATGTTAATTTGCGATCGAGAAAATTCTATTCTCGTGCTTGGTACTGTAGCTAAAAAATTCTATATTATTTATTTAAACGACTATGTCAAAAGAAAATTATGCTTAACATCGAGAAAATCTCCATGTTAATTTGCGATCGAGAATCTTTTACGATGCAAACAGTAACTTAATCGAATTAATATTTAATTATTACTGTTTGCGAGCGAGAAGTTCTTCGACGCCTTCAAACGTTTTAAAACCAAGTTTAGTCTTTCTTTCAATCGAACTAGGATAGCGCAGAAAATCTAACTATCTACCATCAAACCGTTCAGGAAACTTCTAAACTATCTTAATATGCAGTTTTTAACCTAGATTATGCTTAGAGACTGGTCTGTAAACACTGCAAACTAGCATTCGAGTTTCCATACTACGAGCAGACGAGAAATTTCACAAAATCATGCGAAAGATTGCAGAAAATAGATGTAAATGGAATTCAAACACACAAAAATCCCTAAGTAGAAGATAGGACTCGAGTATAGGGCGAAAGGAAATACTCGATCCGCGCCGTTAGTGATTGTTGAATCTTCGATCCCCACGAGCGTTTAGGGCGACAGCAAATTCGCGAGCGGGTAGGAAACAACCACGATTTAGTCTTAATCACGTAGGAACGCTATTTCATTGTCTTAGTCGATAACACCCAACGGGATTCGAATCCCGAGCACATCTTTATTATCTGAAGCTCTCTTATCAGACGTGTTCTTTGAATCTCTCATTGATTTAGGAGTGATCTGTTATGATATTTCATAAAACAATCTACGCATTTTATTTAGGCTAGATATTGAGTCGAATGTTATTACTACTAATCAGTTTATTCCTCGTGTTCGATACTCATAACTTTACTGCACTACAAACGATAGGTTC
>JAPQWV010002875.1:0-49000 GCA_027422505.1 Craterostigma plantagineum | reverse complement strand
AGGATACCACCGCGTCGCAGACATAGATACACATCCACTATCATGCCGCTACGTGACCCGCGACTAGACTTCGGGGCCCTATGCGTAGGGGCACCCAACCACCACCATCTAACTCGACCTTGATCATGGACGATGATTGGGACACTCAATCATCGCACGTCGCTGCTCCTACCATCGACCACGTCTCCATGGGTGCCAACCATGGCCCTACGTGCTCGATTTTAGGTCCCCAACAGCCCCCTAATGACATCGGGTTGAGGGTTTCCCCAGCGGGGCCTCGGTTAAATGCTAACCCTGCTTTGCCACAACACCTACCGGACGTAGCCCCCACCATGGAAAATGCATCGGATGAGGAACCGGTATTGATCCACCCCAATGATCGTCGTTTCTTAGCCACCGGACCACGTCCCCATTGGCCGTGAGCTTAGGGCCGATCATGGTCAATGTCTATAGCACTGAATCACCGAGTCGTACGCCGGCTGAGAAGACAACTACTATGGAACGACAGCTTAGGGCTTTGACGAAGGAAGTTAGCCACTATGGGCATAGTGGTTCCAAACCCTTCCAGAGACCGCAGCGGACACCATGAATGCGTCATTTGCTGCCGTGGTTCAAGGCGCCATAACCAACCGAGATCAACCACGACGTCCCCCCATGAAGCGCCTCGCCTTATCCTACACAGCACCATCGATTATCGACGGCAAAGCTGAGGCGTGCTTGCCCTGGGAAGTGCTCCAGAAAGGGAAGGCTAGGTGGGACCACACTCTTGTTGGATATTTTCTGGGGAAACGACCATACTTTCCCATGTCGAACGTTTCGCTCGTTCTATGTGGCCCAAAATCGTTGAGGTGCGAGCAACGATTAATGGTTTTTCAAGTTCAGGTTCGCCACGGTCGAAGCGTTGGGCGCGGTCTTGGAGGGAGGCCCATGGCTTATGCAAGGGCAGCCCCTCTTCCTCGAGGTGTGGCGGATTGGCATGTCATTTGCGAAAAAGGAACACTTGACCGTCCCACTATGGGTCAAGCTTCGCAACGTCCCAACGGAACTGTGGACCCAAGAGGGCTTGGAACTGTTGCGAGCGTGATAGGAAAGCCACTGTTTGCGGATGCCATGACTGCACTGCAAATGCGGAGCGGCTTGAATACGCTAGGGTATGTGTCGAGATGTCACTTGGGGAACCATTCGCTGAACATTTCAACGTTAGAATACCTACAAAGAAGGGTGGGCAAGTAAGTGTTGTACCTATCCAGGTTGAATACGAGTGGAAACCTAGGAAATGCGCAACATGCTACTCTTGGAACCACAGTGAAAGGAGTTGCCCGGAGAATCAACCCAAACCGGCCCGACCACAGACTTCCACTTCAGGCCCACCAAAGCCCACACGGCTGAACGAGCAGCCAAGACCACAAGCACAACCTGAGGGTCCACGAAACTCCACACGGCCGAGTAGCCAACGCACCAACGGCATGCAAGCCCGACCTGAATGGCGCCGTTCGTCCAACAAAAACAAAGCCAAATCTGTGATCGGGGACACGGCCATGACCAACAACGGCGTGGAAAACAGAGAAAATAGCATCCCTACACCTAAAGTGCACAACGAATCTATTCTTCAGACGACACCCACGGATACTATGGCCGAGGAGAATAGGGCCCTTCGCCGCCATATAATGGACGGCCACAATAGGCAACCACGGGAGCCAAATGATGGCTGCTCGACAAGCACGGCAGCTACTACTACTCCTATAGTTGATCGCCACAACCCGTTTGCAGCATTAGCAGACTTGGAATGGGAAACCATCGGTTCTCAGGGTCCTCAAGCAGCCCTGCACGCGGTTATTCCATGATCCCAGTCGCCTCTTGGAATGTACGTGGTCTAAATAGGTTAGATCACAGATGGACGGTGGGAGAGCTAATCACGAAATATGGGTTGAAGATGATTGGACTGGTTGAGACAAGGGTTTCTGAACCAAATGCATCTACGCTTGCTTATTCTATCAGATCTTGGGATTGATTTTACGACTACGAGGACGGACCGGCATCCCGTATTTGGGTTGGATGGGATGCTCGCTACGTGACAGTGATGATTGAGACGGCCAGATCTCAGGTCGTCCACTGCAAGGTCCATATCTTAGCGGAACGGACTGACATTTCTGAGAGAAGATCCAGCTACTTCCGATCAAGCTATATCCGATGTTGACTCAACGAGATGGGTTGAGGCTATGCATGGAGATGGACTCAATGTACTCTAACAAAGTCTGGACTCTTGTAGACCTACCGAGCGGTTTTAGACCAATCGGTTGTAAATGGATATACAAGAGAAAGATTGGATCTGACGGACAAGTTGAGACATACAAAGCCAGGTTGGTTGCCAAGGGCTATAACCAAAAGGAGGGAGTCGACTATGAGGAGACTTTCTCGCCTGTAGCCATGATCAAGTCTATCCACATAATGCTCGCAATAGCTGCGCACTATGATTATGAGATCTGGCAGATGGACGTCAAAACGGCGTTCCTTACTGGATTCCTCAAGGAGGAGATCTATATGGAGCGGCCAAAAGGTTTTGAGTCATCATGCAGATGCTCACAAAGTGTGCAAACTGAATCGGTCCATTTACGGATTGAAACAGGCCTCTCATAGCTGGAACCTACGTTTCGATGAAGCAGTTCGGAACTTTGGATTCGACAAAAACATAGATGAGCCATGTGTCTACAGAAAGAGCAGTGGGAGTATGGTGTCGTTCCTTGTATTGTACGTGGATGATATCCTTTTGATAGGAAACGATATCGGGATGCTCTCGTCGATGAAAGCATGGCTTTCAACTGAGTTCTCCATGAAAGATCTGGGAGAAGCGACGTATGTACTCGGTATTTGCTTGTTCAGGGATCGAGCGAACAGAACGATCGGCTTATCTCAGGCCCTTTACTTAGAGAAAATCCTGAAGAAATTCAGAATGGATGACTCTAAGAGAGGGTTCTTACCTATGCGGCATGGGTCCATTTGTCGAAATCAATGTCACCTCAAAGTGAGGAAGACCGACGACGGATGAGTGGAATACCCTATGCGTCCGCAGTGGGTAGTCTGATGTACGCGATGTTGTGTACACGACCGGACATTGCCTACGCTGTGAGCGTAGTTAGTCGGTTTCAGGTAAACCCAGGGGAAGGACACTGGACTGCCGTTAAGAATATCTTTAAGTACCTTAGACGGACTAAAGAATTAACGCTTGTCTATGGAGGAGCGGGACTAGAAGTAGAAGGTTACACCTTTTCTTCAAGACTTCGTCGATGGTGGTGGATGGCACTAGATCGTCACACCGACCTCGCATTGTACAACGGAATCAGTTCTCTGAAGATGGCTAGAGAGAACTGAGCCGTCGCGTGGGAGAAGCGTGTGTGCGTTCGGTGTGTGTTTTATGTCTTTGGTTGATTTCGAAAATCACCTCTTTTTCTCTACCTTTGGAGCACGAAATTCTTAGCCTATTTAAAGGCTTGGATTTCGATATCTTAGTCCTTAAAGTGTGAGAGATTTTTGCCAAATCTTACTCTCTTTTGAATTCCAAATCCAAACTTAAGGAAACTTACTATTATTAGAAAACTAACTTAAATACCAAGTCAAACTTAGTATATTTAAATATGGTATGGAATTAGAAATTTAATCCTAAATTAATTTCGAAATTTAAATAAATATATTCCAAATATTTTATTCCATATTTATTTATCTCAAATATGCAAATTCCGAAAATACTCTCAAAGGCATATTTCGAAATTAGCTTAAGGTGAAATCCAATCTTATCCTCAAGCCCATTAAGCACTTGGGCAAGCCCAAGTCTTAAAGTTAGTTTCATAAGAAGTCCAACTTCAATCCAATAAATGGCCTGAGGCTCATTAAGGCGTGGCCCAACGGCCCAAGGCCCGTTAAGGCCCAAATACTTTCTCTCCTTATCAGTACACGTTGATGATCCTTTTTAAGCCCGACTCTCTAGGTTCGAATCAATCGGTAAGGGAGGAATCCAAGAGTCTGGTAGTTACCTAAACAATCCCGCAGTATCGGACCGTAACCTCGATTCAAGTGTGAATTTCGACCTAGTCTTTATCCCAGAACCTCACTACAGAAAACAGTGCTACGTATAAACCCTTCAACTGTGTCCCAATCAAGTGAGAGCCATGTTCCATGTCAAACTCACTAAACTCGATTCTATGATAGAACAGAGACGAGGCAAATTACCAAACTACCCTCCATGTCTCACATGAGTTAGTTCAATACCTTGGCCAAGGATTTCGTAGTTTTCCGTCGCCGTCCTCATAGGACACTTATCTCGATTACTTTCACACCGTGAATCCGTACTCAGCGATCTAAGCCCGGCAATCACAAATCGTCATCAAGACCGCATCTGGCCCGCTGACCCATGCAACAGCAAATCGGGTCGAGGGGAACCAGTGACAGTCGAGACTTCGAAGTCAACTCCATCAAAGCCCCTTTCGGTCTAAGGTTCACGTAGACTACTATAGTGTTGTCGCCGATCATTGACACTCCTTTGTAATAAGCCAGGTTCAACCGTACGACCCGTGAGTCAGTGTCCATGAAACGAGTCAATTCCTTGATTCGATTCGTATCATAAGTCATGACCTCCGCTTCCAAGCGAGATATCGGCACACGATAGGTCATCGACAAATAACCCGTGATCTGTTATCCAGCACCCAACTGGAGCCTCAGGCTTACGGACATTTAATGTTCGAGGTTAAGAGTGCCTTCCTCTCTCGTACCCATCGAGAAGTGACTCAACTCGACACATTTAGATTTGTTCATTTATTGCTTTACCGGATGCTAAGTAAGAACTCTTATATCCAATAAACGAACAATGCCTTTCATTAAACACACGAAAATATCTAATTACACAAAAGGTCGAATGATAAATAATCTAATGCCATATACAATCTAGTCCTTGTATAGCATTCGAGGGCATATTCCTAACAAACCGATCACGGCTTATTTGTCGATGATCTATCGTGTGCCGATATCTCGCTTGGAAGTGGATGTCATGACTTGTGGTACGAATCGAATCAAGGAGAATATCGTTTCTTGGACACTGGCTCACGGGTCGTACAGTCGAATATGGCTTATTACTCAAGGAGTGTCAATGGCCGACGACAACACTATAGTAGACTACGTGACTCTTAGACCGAAAGGGGCTTTGATGTAGTTGACTTCAAAGTCTCGACTGTCACTGGTTCCCTCGTCCCGATTTGTTGTTGCATGGGTCAGCGGGGCAGATGCGGTCTTGATGACGATTTGTGATTGCCAGGCTCAGACCGTCAAGTACGGATTCACAGTCTCGTAAGTAATTGAGACAAGTGTTCCATGTGGACGACGACGGGAAATTACAAAATCTTTGGCCAATAGATTGAACTAACTCATGTTAGACATGAAGGGTAGTTTACTAATTTGCCTCGTCTCCGTTTATCATAGAATCGAGTTCAGTGACTTTGACATAGACCATGACTCTCACTTGATTGGGACAAAGCTGAAGGTTACGTAGTACTATAATCTATATTGAGGTTCTGTAATAAAGACTGGGTCAAAATTCGCACTCGAATCGGGTTACGGTCCGATACTGTGGGATTGGCTAGGTAACTACCGGACTCTTGGATTCCACCCTTGCTGATTGAGTCGAACCTAGAGAGTTGTGCTTAAAAAGGATCATCAACGTGTACTAATAAGGAGAGAAAGTGTTTTGGGCCTTAACGGGCCTTGGGCCGTTGGGGCGCGCCTTAAGGGCCTCGGGCCGTTTAATGGATCGAAGTCGGACTTCGTATGAAACAAACTTTAAGACTTGGGCTTGACCAAGTGCTTATAAGGCTTGAGGGTAAAATTGGAACCCTAAGCTGATTTTCGAATTAAACCTTGGGAATTAATTTCGAAAATTAAATATAAATATGGATAAAATATATTTGGAATATTATTTATTTTGAATTGGAAATTTCGAATTTAATCTAGGATTAAATTTTGATTTTAATACCATATATAAAGATACTTAATTTGACTTGGTATTTAATTTAGTTGTCTAATTATGGTAAGTTTCTTAGTATGAATTTGAATTCAAGTGGAGAGATACAAATGGCAAAAATCTCTAAAAAATCTTTAGGAGTAAAAATGAAAATCTCAAACCCTTGAATGGGTGAAGATTTCGATCCTAAGCATTATAAATAGGGCGGCCCTATTCATAATTTAGAGAGTGATTTTCGAAATTACTAAGGCACAAAACACACACCGAACGCACACACTTTCTCCTACGCGATGGCTCAGTTCTCTCTAGCCATCTTTAGAGAACTGATTCAATGGTACACTGCGAGGTCGGCGTGACGATCAAGTGCGATCCACCACTATCGACGTAGTCTTTAAGAAAAGGATGAGGAGCTGCCACGCGTGTCAACTGGTAAATCTCTACGGGTTTGATCCGCCCTACTACGTGTCTATATGTTACTATTCTGATCCGAGCTACGAGGGCATTCAGGGAACCCGAAAATTTTTTGTTCTGCGCCGTACCCGGAGACGCCACGTCTCCGGGAGACACCGGGTAGCCTAACAGTTTTGCCCTCTTCTTCATTGTTGCCTGAAGGTCACTCATCAAAGAATTATCTTCTCACCAAGGTTTTGAAACCGGGTGGTTTCGAAACAAAGCGAAAATTTTAGTGGTTTAAACTTTATTGTTTGCATGGTATAAAATTGGAGTAAAGCCGATTCCAAAAAAATTATAAAAATTTATTTTCACGTAGCAATAATCAAATAAATACGAATATGTTACATAAATTGGAGGTCTAAAATAAAAGTAAAATGTCTTAAGTTATCAATAATTAATTGTAAAATGACTGTCAAAATAGGCCAGGTAGGATTTTACTATTTTTATATATTTTTGTAATATGTTACAAAAAATTAATTTTATAAACAAAATTATTATATTCTATTTTTTTTATATATTTTTCAAATATTTGTTATATATAATACATAGAAACATTTAATTTTATGAACACAAACTACTATACTTTACATATTTATGTATTCACCGCTTTCGCTATGCTGCTCTTTCCGAGCAGTTATGCAACTCCTCTCTAAGCGCTCATTTTTCTAGAATTATAATGAATAATTTATATTAAAAATGAAATAATAAAGTTTTTAAAAAATAAAAATTAAAAAAATTTAAAAAATTATAGCGCCGATGGGCTCGGCCGGGTAGGCCCGGCCCATGGCTTTGCGAGCACGGGCCTTGGATCATTTGGCCCGTTCAAATTCGGGGCCCCACCTCACCGGTAAAAGAACGAGCGGCCCGCTAAATCCTAGCATGGCCCGCCCGCCTCCCATTTTTTCAGCTACAGTTATCATAAAGTCAATACTAAATTTTCTTAGATTTATATATATTTTTCCTTTTATTAGTATTTTCTAATTTTAATAATTTAAATATGAATCGGGTAGGATGTTTGACCGGTCCGTCAGAATCGACCGGTTCAGTTCCAAAAATCGTGCTTCTCACATGTGAAATTGAAACGAATCTCTGAAAGTTGATTGGTGAGAAGACTTTGACTGGGTGATCTGTAATTTTTATACTTGGATTAATATAATTTGTGTAATTTTAAACTTACATGAATATAATTTGTTTTCTTCTCTGTGAATGTATGATTAAAACGAATCTGAAACACTTAAATTTCCAATATAAATCTAGAACGAAAAAAGCCTCTATGACCCCATGGCAAGGAGAGGAATCACCAGTGTTTTTTCGTTTTTTAATATAATTCGTTTTTTGTTTTCCTTTTTCTTGTTGCGCTTTCTTTGTTCGTATTTTAGTTTCGCCGTTGCTCGTTTGGTGTTTGTTATGCTTGTGCTTTTTGGTTGTGTTGCTTTTGTTTTGGTGTGGAATCATTCCTTTGTTTCGCTTTTTAGTCATTTTTTGTTCCAGTTAGTGTATTTGTTGTGTGGTTTATGTTGTTATGGGGTTTCTTCGCTTGCATTGTGTTTGTCTAGTAGGTTCGTTGTTCTCGTTTGCTTGAAAGCACGTTTCATTTGCTTGTTCGTAGTTTGCTTGTTCTGACAAATTGTGTCTGTTGTATGTTCTTACCATATCGACTTTGGGAGCAGGTTGCTCCCCTTGTAGGAGCTCATTACTCCCGTTGTTGAGCTATTTTGTCCCTTGTGGAAGTGTCATTCTCGAAGAAAGGATTTAAAAGTGGAAGTGATAAGTTAGGATTTTGCGTTTATTTCTTTACCCGTGAAAGTGCACTTTCGATCATGATATACCTAAAATTGCCTCGAATATCCTATATTTATGTTTAAACTTATTTTCGATAGATGTCCGAGCAAACGAGAGTCGGCAAAGGGAAAATAATGGCACTTTAAAACGATTTGAATCTTAGGGGATCTTCTTGCAATTCTCTACATTATTTGGAGCGGCCTTGCAATTTACCAGATTTTTCCTATTATTTGGCATTATAGGACGTGAAGAGCACAGGATGGAGAATATTTTATTTGCCAAGAAGGGAAATACACATGCAAGGAAAACGAAAAGGTCAAAAACCAACTTGACCAAGTGCTCTCATTCAAAGTTGATTCGGATAGAAGCAAGGAAAGAGAGAGAAGAGTCTTATTATTCACGTTTGAATATTCATATGTGAGAGCTGCAAGGAAATAAGAAGTCAAATATGACTATATGACTTGAAGATTCGAATATTATAAGAGATTAGACTTAGTTGCTTAAGTCGGTAATCGATTTCTATTCTGTATAAGAGAGACGAGCTGGGGGCCCTGCAAAAAGAAAGAGAGACCGACGACAGAAAATAAATTAGAGAGCTCTGCACAGCGAAAGCTTAAGAGCTGATTGACGGCTGAAATAAAAGGGCAGACTTCGACGGCCGAGGAGAAGAACTGACGACTGAAAATAAAGAGACGACGCGAACACCGAAAAGGGCGAATTTCTTACCTTTTAATATTTCGCTTTCGACAATGTTTTCTTTTGATTCGTTGTCGTTTTCGTATATTAATATGCTAGGCTAATTTTTTTTGTGATTGAGGCCGTGTGAGGCCGAATTATGACTACGTATTAATGCAATTATTATCTATTTAATCATATGAGTTAAGTTATGTATTCTTTGTTTGTGCTTCATATGCGTACGTGTGATTGGCCTCCATGCGTATGATTATTGATTGGTTTATGAGACGGACTAAGTGATTAGACTGATTAGAACAAAACATTGAATACCACTACGTAAAACCGACCAGAGATGGAATTCGGTTTCGTATGTGTGGTTTCCGATATTTTAGGCGCCGAAAGTGTCTAAACTCGGGGAATTTCATAAAGATCGAATGCACGTATAGGAACTACAGTCATATAGACATATAGTTGATTGGTTCTCTATTTACGTAGGGTTGCTATTGCGGGACAAACGAGTAGCACGTATGTTAGGAAATTCTACCTTGACTATGATTCATATTGATTAGATAGATTAGATTGCATGAGGACGTAGGAATAATTCGTGTCGAGCATGTGTCTTAATCACGTCGTCGTCTGCTGTTCTATCCTCATCTGTTTTATTTGCGTTTATTTTATTATTTGCGTTGTTTATCTCTTTTATCGAATCATCAAAACTATAAAAATTCTGTTAGTCTAAATTAGAATTAGAAATATTATCTTAGAATTAATCGAGCTGTCTTCGTGGATCGATACTCGGACTTCGCCCGTTTTTATACTACTTGCACGACCTAGTACACTTGCTAGTATTTGAGCGTGTCAGGAAGTTGGAAAAAGTGTTGAGTGTCGTAGATCAGATTTGATATGTAAAATTTCGGAATGTTAGATCTATCTGTAATATGTTCTTTAATTCTCTTGTACGATCTTTTGTCTTGCTTTCTTTCGATTTTATTTGTGTATTTTTTTATCTTTTATTTATGTTTGTTTCTCTCTACGTGAGAGTTTTCTTCCCGGATGGTCAAATGTATTCGGAGGGGACATTTGGACTCTTTAGCTTATGTAAATTTGCTAGTTATTAGTAAACTTTTGCTTGAAATAAAAAACGGAACACTTATGTTCGTCTTCTCACATTTCATTTCAAATCTTGATTAAAACCAACAATTTGACTGGTCTTTTATCACGCTTCTAGGAACAGTTTGAAGGAAGTGTAAGAGTAAACAACCATGAGATATTAATCGTCGGTAGCCTTGTAATAGAAAACGCAGCATCTTACTAGCAAAGAACACAAAACTCGAGCACAAACGCAAACCATCTCCGCAACAGAATAAACGCGAACTCTTAACAATACAGCAGCTTCCCACTAAGCCTGATGATAGTGATGCAACTTGTACAGCAAAACCCTCCCAGCAGCATTTCCAACAGCCATAAATCCTCCACGCGGGCTGAAATCCAAGCACCTCGGATACTCCATGGAATTCCTCGGCGGCCAGTTTGAGAAGACGGTCATCGAAGGAGCATGGATCAGCTTCGAAGCGTTCTTCTTCATGCAAGAGATTATGGCCAAGATCCTTGCATCGTGGTTGAACTTCATGAAGCTGACGCTTGTGGTAAGATTCTCAACTACTTTGAGTGGCTTCTTCTTACCGCCCAAGAACTCATCTCCGTCGTATATGTTAACTACCCCACTCTCAGACCCAACAGCAAAAAGATTCCCCAAGGGTGAGGTACAAATCGACATGCCATTGGTACAACCTTCGTCAACCCCTACGTGGAAGCACTTCCTTGTCCTCAAATCCCAGTGATAGATCTTTCCATCACCTCCAGTGCTTAGCATCTTTTGGGTATCGTTGGTGAAGGCAACTGATCTTACGGTTCCATTCATCTTTAGGGTACCGATTAGGTCCTTTGTCTTAGAAGAGACGAGCAAGATCGAGCCTTCGTTTCCTAGGAAAGCGATCATGTTAGAATCAGGGCTGACCTCGAAAGATTCCAAGCTCTTCTCTTCCCTGCCCGTCAGCGGTCCTATCCGATCCAGCCTTGTATTGACTAAGTCGCAGCAGTAAGCAAACTTCCTTCGCCCCGAGATAATGACTTGTGACCCGTCGGGCAAGAAAGAGGCCTTTCGAATGGGGCAATCGCTCAAGAATATGTTCTGTATCAGCACATTCTTCTTGCCGTCGATCTGAAAGAATCTCAAGGTTTTGTCCAAGCCACCAACGAGGAGGAGCTGAGAATTCTTATGAAACTGGACTGAGTTTACCACCCCATGAGAACGATCATTCATGTTGACATCGACGAGCCTTGAGTATTCGAGGTTGCCCGATTGAAGTTTGACGCTGCTCTTTGAGACAAGGTTCTCATTCGTCCTAAGGATGTGATTTCCATTTTCGGGATCCTCATAGCTGCTCTGTTTGTCTGAATCTTCGGTGTCAGAAGTGGCTTCGAAGTCGAGTCGAGCCCAATCTGTCCCAGGATTCATCTTCATGTGCTGAGCTCTCAGCCTCGCGTGGTACTCTGTGCCCAAAATTATGGTTTCGTCCTCTGACTTCCTCAGCTTCCTTAATCTTGGAACGTTTGCTATGTTGAAGAGTATTTTCCCGTCTTCCTCATCGACCCATGCGGGTTTTCTTTGCTTTTCCTCGCTCTCTTCCACGGAATCAATGTCTTCTTCGTAAATAGGTGCCAAATTATTGCCAGACCTATCGGTGAAAAACAAGGCAGTATCGTCATCCTTGACTTCTTCGTCTTCTCCTTTGTTGACATTGTTAAACTCGACAGGGTTGTAAGCGGAACCAAACAGAGAGTTTTCGAGCTCCTTCATTTCCTTCGCTTCCTCGTCATTCTCCGCTCGCACCCTTTTCTTCTTCTTCCTACGATCACTTTTCGCAACCATATCGCTATCTAGGGCGATTTCGTGACTCGCTTGTTTTCCCTTAGGATTATGAGAAATTGAACTCATCCTCTTCCCCGAGCTGTCAAACTGTTCCAAGGATCGACCAAATAATAAAATCCGTTGACAATCAAGAATTTCATCAACACAAAATCCCAAACATGGAGACATGAGATAATATTCAACAGCAAACATATTGTTTGAACTTAAAACCTGATATCGACCCAATTACCACTTGAAATAATCTCCAATTAAATGAAGAACACATGCTCAGCGACGGAATCAGAGGGGGGTGACGGCGCGCCCTACAAGACTGTTGGTCGCGTCGACATTGATTTTTCTGAGAAGATTCGGGTGGAGGAAGAAGATTAAAAATAAACCCTAAGTTGAGTGGGCTGAATATTTATTGGGCTTTATTTTGAAAATATTATAATTATTACCTAGTCCAATTCCAATTAAATTACAAAAACCTATTAGTATTATAAATTTCAATTATTCTTAGAATCAGCTTTAAATTACCGAAATTAATTATAATTTAATAATAGTATTAAGCCAAATCTACAAATAAATTCATCCACCTCAAAATATCTATCAACTAAACTCTTCACTACCATTTATTTATCATCAGCCATTTCAATGATTTAATCAATACCTACCTAATGGACAATTTTACCCTTGTAAAATATAAACATTGCCAAAAAACATGTGGATTATAGTCACACCCCCTATCTCTTACCAACTTTTATCTTTTTTCTTATCTTTTTTATCCTCCACTAGCTGTTTATGATAGAAGAATGAGAAAGTGAGCAGATGAAAAATCTTCCAAGCCTATATTGCATGGCTTCTTTGACTTAAGCCGTGTCGTCGGTACAAGGTATGTTGTAAAATCTCGATCGATTCGCTAATGGCCTGTTTTTGGATTTCGATTTAAAATCCGAATTTGTTGGGAATATACCATCGAAATGCCATTCGAGGATGTAATGAATAGAGTATAGACATAAATGCGTTATTCACATTATATTATTTGAATATTGTATTCAAATATTTATTTACGGAATAAATGTTTTATTTGATTCTACAATTTATTCCTTTATAGGCATATTACTTACTTACCATTAGTTCTTGCTTGGCAATCGGTAAGACGGTAAATAAATAAAATCCAAATATAGCGAGTTTAGTCACCGACTCTCATGGGATGAGAGAGGGGCACCAGTGAGCTTTTATTCTCGGATAATAAATCTATTCATAAGTATTAGACTTCAGTAGGGTGACTGAATATCGATCATGACTTATTTGTTGACTACTCCTAATGGTTGTGCCAACCATTTACTTGGAAAGTGGGAGGTCGTAATATTGATATAAGTTGAATCGGGGATTAACTTGTATTTGGATATGACTCGTGAGCGACGATCACATAGCTAATTACTCGTTGAGTGTCAATGATCGATACATTGACTAAAGTAGTATACTTGGACCTTAGATCGAAGGGTCATCGACAGGGTTGGCTTTGGGGTTCTGACTTGTCACTAGTTTGCTAGGCCAACTTTGTTCGAGGATGAATATGAGTCAGCGATGACACGTGGTCTTGACAACGAAGTGCAACTGCTGTGCTTTGACAGTCGTGGGGGATTCACAACCCTGCACTAATAGAGGTATATGTCCTATGTATATTAGGGGACGCGAAATTACGGAATCTTTGCAAACAATAAAAACTAACTCACGTTGGACGTGTAGTGCAGTTTAGTGATTTCGTCATCACGAATTAATCATAGTGTCGGGTTACTGAGTTTGACATAATCATGGCTTGTTGAGGTTTATGCCCTAGATGCCGTACAGGGATTAGATGTACGAGGGCATTAGTGTAATTTTGTAGTGTTTAAGTTCTGTAATTAGATTATTTGATAATGGAATTACTTTATTATTGTCGATTTTAGTTTTGATAATAATACAAAAGGCATATTATTACTTCGTCCAAATAAATTAACCTTGCAATCGAGTTATGAATTAATAAAACCCAATATTTACAGTTCAGTTAATGATTCTGTAGATACAGAGAGGGGGCACCAGTAATCTGAAATACTGTAATATTAAATTAAGTCCACAACTCTTAGTCTCTAGTAGGGTAACTGGATAGACAAGTATGACTTGATTGTCTGTGGGTACAATACGATTGTGCCAACCGTTCACTTGGGAAGTGGGGAACTCATGACATTGATAAAAGAAGAATTAGGGAAATGTCTGTATTTGGACACTGGCTCGTAATCAAACGATCAGACGCTGGGAAAGTCATTGATCGATCGATTGGCTGTAGTAGTCTACGTGAACCTTAGACCGAAAGAGTTAATTCAGAGTTGGTCTTAAGGTCTTAATAGGTCACTAGTTTGCTAGGCCATAATTTCCAGGTGCATGGGTCTGCAACAAACTGCGGTCTTGACTTTTTGACGTGATTGCCGGTTATACCGTTGAGCGGGATTTATGGCTTCGATTAGATTCGAGGTTAACGCCCTATGGAGTTTCGATGTGCGAGAATCTACCTAAGTCACTGGTCAGAGCTCAGAACTGACTGACACGAACATCATAGTCAAGTTCTGTAAGTTCAATTACGCGTGACTTTCACTCGACCGGGAAAACATAAAGGGTTTATACTTAGGACCATAATCTATGGTCGATTCGTTAAGAATATAATATTGGTACTCAACTCGGGATCGGTTCGGTACCACGAGGCTGGCTAGGTGAATACCGAACTCTTGGATTCCTCTCGGAGCCGATTGAGATGAACCCAGAGAGTCAGGCCTAAAAACGACAACTGACATAATGTTAATATGAGAAGGAGCAGGCTGTATAACGACCCTAGCTCTCGCTACCTCGTCTAACGTTGACTTACATGACCGCGGTGTTGTAATTTGGAAGACATATGAAAGTGCGTATGAAATTTTTCCATTTATGTATGGAACATCGTTTCTTTATATGACAAAAGAATGCTTCCAATTTCTATTTACATACAAAACCTTATTACACCGAAAGTGTACAAACTGCACAGTAAAAGGAACCTATGCGCCCGGCCTCACAGGTCGTCATCTATGCACACACTTCCACCCCAAAAGTCGCTGGAAGCTTCAAAAGGTCGCCTTACCATCTAAGCGATCACGTACCATGGTTGCGTGCACCTACAACACATAACGTGAGGGCGAGCGATAGGCTCAGTAAGCAGGAAATTATACAGAAATGCACGTGTCGTAATTCGCAAAGACCTCTGCGTCGATGCTTTCCAGACTTCTCTTTTCCTCTTGTTCTCTCATTTCATATTGGGCCCTCGGCTTTTCGATCTAACTATGCCCCATACTCGAGCTCTTAATCCACTCGGGATGTACATATAGGTGACAATACACGAATTGAGAAGCAACTCTAGTTCGCAATTTGCCTTTCTTCTTTTGGCGCCTTTTCAATCCCAATGTGGTCCACATTGAGAGGCCATCGATGCCTTTTCTATCCCAATGCTTTCCACATTGAGAGGCTAACCCGTGCACGCAAATTGCCTTTATTCCCCAGGGCACTTTTCAATCCCAAATGCGGCCTGTCACGTGGACACTCCACACTGGTAGCCTACCACGAGGTTGCCAACGCCCGAGGTTCCCTCGGCGTTGCTTATCTCCTCGGGTCGCATCCTCCAGGTCGCACCTCCCGCAGAGGGCATCAACCCAACATTCGTATGGTCGATGATGCATCAACGCCGCCATGTCACATGGGAGAGCCGTGACTCGACAGTGAGTCGACAATAAATGCCCATATCAGTAAATATTCATCGCTCGTAGGCGATCTTGACTCATGCACGCTCTCCTGCCCTGACTTTTCACTAGGCGAGCATGCACGTGATCATGTTATGAATCATATGAACATGCATGTCATGTCATCATGAGTGGAAATTAAATTATGTCACATAAACTTCACGTTCCTTTCGTAAACGCATATAGTCACATAATTCATGCACATAGAGTCATGTGTTGTAGTTGAGGTGGAGTCTCCACTTACCTGTCGTCCGTAGATTAATTGCTACTGACCCGACGAATTTCCTAAGTCTCAACCATGAGCATAAAATTACATTGTCAGCGAACTATACTAGATGCGTGAACTATACTAGATGCGTGAACTATACTAGATGCGTGAACTAATTTAAGTTCATGAATCGTGAAGTGTAACTCGTGTGTTAATTTAACCTTTATACCTTGCGAACTACACTACCTAAGACTTGTGACTCGTGAATTTAAGCTAAACCCTCTTACTTTGCTAACCGCCTAAGGCTCGTGAAACACCATACTCTTCACCATTCGCGAAAGACCTACCATTCGTTAACTTCTCGATGCCTATCTCATTTATACCTAATTCGTGATTCTATGAAATTCGTGAACTATTTTAAGCATACTTCGCGAACTCCCTTAAGGCCTCGCTTCAATTCGTGAAGGGACTTATTAGCTCACCAACGTTGCTCTAGTTCGCGAACTTATATAGTTCGCCAAGTTGATACACTCGTGAAACCTAATTCGTAAGGTGTCTGGCCTTACTTACAATTTACGAAGCCTACATCTCGTGTGACTTCCTATGACTCGTGAAATCCCCGATTTCCTAATTGCGAACTTTTCTTAAATCGTTCGAGCCTTAGTTGGGTTCGTAACTTGCATGGAGTTCGCGAACTCGAGTTAAATTCGCCAAGTTTAGTTTCATGTTCCTATTTCGCGAATTAATGTACCCTACACATACAATTCGCGAACTCTATCTATCTCACAATTCGCGAAATTCATCGCTTGAACCTTTTTCAAATTCGTGAAGTTTCAATTCGTCAAGTTCACTTAATGCATGATATTATTACTTTATTCCCTGAAGTTTAGCTCGCTAAATTATACAATTCGTGACACTATAGTTCGCCAAGTTCAAATTCGACAAGTTCGCGAAGTGTACCATTTACACTACTTAGGGTTCGCCAGTTTTGCATAGTTCGCGAAGTCTAATGGGTTCGTGAACCTCATCTTCTCCCAATTTGCAAACTTTAAGGTTCGCATGCCCACTTCGTGAACTCATGCACGTAAATCCCTCTTGAATTCGTGAAGTTGCTCACAATTCGTGGCATCTCTCTCGGGTTCCTAAACTTCGCGAGCTTCCTCATGATTCGCAAGGCTCTTATTTCACGAACCTATTTCACCCAATTCGCGAAGTGGCCTGAAGTCATTTCTAGTTCGTGACTTGCATGGATTCGCCAAGCTTCGGTTCGCGAAGTCTAATACCTCATACATAATTCACAAAGCACGTTGATTTTCCAAGCTTAAGTTCACGAAGCTAGGGGTCGCGAAGTCTACACTTCACGACCTCCCTCGCACCACAAACACCTTTTTGACCCGCGAAGTACTAGATTTTTCGATCTAACTGTTCTCAAGAACACGTTGAAGACCCTAAGGACTTTAAAACCCTAAAATCCCAATATACGACTTTGTGCAAATTTCTAGGGTTCTAACCTTCTAGCCATGTAAGATTTCGAACTAATAACCTAAATTACAATCGAAAAAAACGTCAAAACAATAGCAAGAATTTCATACCTCCTCAAGTCAAAGTTTCGAACACTCTTCCTTCTCTCTAATTCCACGAGTCTTGTGTGAGAAAATATCTTATGTAAATGTTTAAGTCATCAAAGGGTGTGGTTGACAGGGCTAGTGTAGGCGTGAGTTTGTGGCGACTCTACTTTTCTAACTAAGATTAGTGGCGGATTTCCGCAACGTAAGCCGCGGAAGGCCCGTCTAATTAAAACATTTTCCTAAAATAATATACATTAATATAAAAATCATTCTACAATGTTATCACTACACATGGGCCGATGCCCCAAATATCAAAAGAACAAAAATCCCTAACGCCGCTCCACAGGTCTTCATTCATGTACCGCTCTGCCCTCAAAAGTCCGTGGAGCACCGCCACCAGCCGCCTCAGTCACGACGCGTATTAGCGTCGGACTCAGTACCTACAACACGTAAACACTGAGCGAATTGCCCAGTAGGTGAATACAATGCATGTATGCAAGTGTGCACTCAATCCCAACCCCAATATCTCATAACATGATATAATGCACACTCTTTCTTTTCCCACATTCCTATTTCACACAACACAGGGCCCTAGGTTAGGCTCACGCACGCAATGAATATCATGGGTGGTCACGTGATGACAACTGAATCCAATATCATGGGTGGTTAAATCCGTATCCATAAGTCATGGGCGATAAAGCCCGTATCCATATATATATATATATATATCATGGGTGATAATACCCGTATCCCTTCTGGCGGTGTGCACTCGAACCGACCACGTCCGAGTAGACAGATCGATCACGTTTGTCTCCGCTAGGAATCCTGTGAGCCTAACCGGTCACAAACATTCTCAATCTACCCCACGTAACAACATATCGAATCATCACCGTCTCAATACGGTGGGAATCATCTCTCAGCCTGACGTGATATGCCCGTGCCATGCATATACAAGAATTCTCATAGAACATGATTTATATTAAACGTATGTAGAACAGGTAAAGCACATAGATCATGTAAGTCACGTAAGTCATCGAATCACATAAAGCACATAAATCACGTATGTGTTTACGCATTGTAGATGGATGATCCACCTACCTGTCCTCCCGCTAGAGTCAAATAGGAAATCTGTCGAAGCCCCTAACTGTCGATCCTCTGAATATAATAGTATTATTATTAGTATGTGTACTAACCCTAAAACTACATTGGTATAAAATAGTTATAGTAAAGTATTAGACTCGGGAGTCAACGGTCAACCCGTTAAAATAACTCACTCGATTTGTGGTTAAAATCGAGTCAACACCCGAAGTCAACGCCCGACTTTGAAATACCCTAAATCGCCCGATTGTCACTATTGATATTTATTGAAATTAAAGCTCGGCGATTTCCGCTTTCAGCTGAATGACAATTCGCCCGATTTGTGGTCAAAGATTGAGTCAATGCCCGATTCCTAACTTAAATTCGCCCGAAATTGGAAATATTTAAACCACTTAAATCGCCCGATTTCACTTTGTGAAGTCGCCCGATTCCAAGATCGCCGAATGTTCAACTTCACAAATCGCCCGATTTGTCGCGCTCGCCCGATTTTAAAATCGCCGAGTGACACAAATCTCCCGATTATATCATATACTCAAATCGGTCGAAAATCACATAATTCTCACCTAATCGACCGAATGTGATTATTTTAACATTCTAAGACTCAAAACACGTAAATCGCTCAGCACTTCACATGAAATGACATCGCCCGATTTCTCCAAAATACTGTTTTTGTCAAAAACCCTAAAACAACACCTTAATTAGATCAATTTACGATTATGAGGTGATTCTTGGGATGGCTGGCTATCGAAATATGGAGCTGTTATCGACTGCAATCGCAAGAAAGTTACATTCAAAACATAAGAGAACGAGCCTTTTACTTTCGTGGGAACAATTAAGGAAAGAAATATTTCTAAAATATCAGCAATAAAAGCACAACGCTTGATCAAGGTGGGATGCGAAGGTTATCTAGTATTCACAGTGAAATCAGAGGAACGTTCATCTCTAAAATTAGAAGATGTACCAGTGGTGCGAGATTTTCCTGATGTCTTTCCTAAAGAGTTACCAGGACTACCTCCATATCGAGAAATTGAATTTACGATTGACCTAATACCAGGGTCTGCTCTAATCTCTAAAACTCCTTATCGATTAACACCGACTAAATTGAAAGAATTGAAAGAACAGTTGGACGATCTACTACAAAAGGGATTTATACAACCTAGTTCTTCTCCCAGTTCTGTTTATGTGAAAGAAGGATGGATCGATGCGACTATGTATCGATTACAGGGAGCTGAACAAGATAACAATAAAAAACAAATATTCACTACCAAGAATCGACGATTTATTTGATAAGTTACAAGGTGCGACGGTGTTTTCAAAAATAGATTTACGATCGGGGTATCATCAATTGAAGGTTCGAGAAGAAGACATCCCCAAGACAGCGTTCAGTACTAGATATGGACACTACGAATTCTTAGCTATGCCTTTTGTGGTGACTAATGGCCAGCGGCATTTATGGATTTTAAGAATCGGGTGTTCAAGAAATTCCTGGATAAGTTTGTCATTGTGTTCATTGATGACATCGAAAACGAAGGAAGAACACGAACAACATTTGAGGACTGTTCTTGAAATATTACGGGAAAAAAAATTATATGCTAACTTCAAGAAATGTGGGTTCTGATTGAGTCATGTGGCATTTCTAGGGCACATTGTTTCTGGAGAAGGAATTTCTGTGGATCCTAGCAAAATTGAAGCTATCAATAATTGGCCTCAACCAACCAATGTCACAGAAGTACGGAGTTTTCTTGGCTTAGCTGGATACTACAGGAAGTTCATCAAAGCTTTCTCCAAGATCGCCTCAACACTGACGAAACTGACAACGAATGTTCCATTTCATTGGAGCGAGGAGTGCGAGCAAACTTTTCAGGAATTGAAGAAGCGACTTACCATGGCCCCAGTTCTTACGATACCATCCAGGAACTGGAAGATTTTCGGTTATAGTGACGCATCAAAGAATGGACTAGGATATGTTTTAATGCAAAATGGGAACGTGGTTGCTACGCTTCTCGACAATTGAAAGAGTATGAAAAGAACTACCCGACTCATGACTTGGAACTAGCTGCAGTGGTTTTTGCTTTAAAAATTATGGAGGCATTATTTATATGGGGAGCAATGTGAAATTTTCACAGACCATAAGAGTCTAAAATATTCTTCACTCAGAAGGAATTAAATATGAGGCAACGACGGTGGCTAGAACTTGTCAAAGACTATGATTGTATAATCAGTTAGCATCCAAAGTGAATGTGGTGGCCGATGCGTTGAGTCAAAAAGCTGTAAGTGCGGAGTTGCAACTTTTGGAAGTGAAGATAGTGCAATTGGGAGAAGTCGAAGCAAAGTTGGCAGCATTAACTTTACAACCTACAATATTGGAACAAATGAAGACAGCGCAAAATGATGAGTTGTATCTGAAAATCAAAGACACACAGATGGAACAACCAACATCGGGTTCAAAATCCAAGAAGATGGAGGTCTATATTACAAGGATGGGTTGTATATTCTAGATAATGCGGCAATTCAAAGAACTATAATGATGGAAGCGCACACCATAACTTATTCGGTACATCCAAGAGCTACAAAAATGTATCGGGACTTACAAATAAACTATTGGTGGCCGGGAATGAAAAGAGACATTGCGTTGTTCGTAAGTCAATCTTTGACATGTCAACAAATAAAGGCGGAGCATCAACGACGACAGGGACATTACAGCCTTTGCCGATACCTAAATGAAAGTGGGATCATATCACGATGGATTTATTGGCCTACCAAAGACTGTAGAAGGCTATGATGCCATTTGGGTTATAGTCGATCGATTGACCAACAATTTCTACCCATAAGTTCGATATTTACCATGAAGCGATATGCAGAACTATATATTCAGGAAATTGTTCGACTCCACGGGATTCCATTCTCGATTATCTCAGATCGAGACTCGTGGTTTTTATCTAAATTCTGGATGAGTCTGTAGAAGGCGATGGGGACTAAGTTGTCTTTTAGTACTGCTTATCATTCCCAGACTGACGGGCAATCTGAACGAACTATCCAAACTTCGGAAGACATGTTAAGGGCATGTGTTATGGATTTTAAAGAGAATTGGAGCAAATATCTATCATTGATCGAGTTCTCCTACAACAATAGTTATCATGCAACTATCGAAATGGCTCCGTATGCAGCCTTGTATGGGCGCAAATTAGATCACCCATCCATTGGGATGAGGTCGGTGAACGAGCGATATTAGGTCCCGACCTAGTACAGGAATGGCCAAAACCATAACCAAAATACGAGAAAGAATGCGAACGGCCCAAAGTCAACAAAAAAGTTACGCGGACCAAAGGCAAAGGCCGTTGGAATTTCAAATAGATGAGTGGGTATTTTTGAAGGTATCTCCGATAAAAGGTGTAAAATGATTTGGACGGAAGTGCAAGTTGAGTCCATACATTGGACCTTTCAGAATTAAAAGAGTTGGCGAGGTTGCTTATCAACTAGAATTACCAGCCTCACTGTCACAAGTGCACGACGTCTTTCATGTGTCGACATTGCGAAAGTATGTTGCTGACCCAAATCATGTTTTGAGAAACGAATTTCTGTATCAGCAGCTCAAGCCAAATTTGAGTTACGAAGAGAAGCCAGTGGAAATTCTGATGTATGAAGTAAAGCGGCTTCGAAATAAGGAGATTCCATTAGTAAAAGTGTTGTGGCAGAATCAGTCAAAAGAAAACGCTACATGAGAACGAGAAGATGATATGAGGAATCGCTATCCTAAGTTGTTCCAACTAGAAAGATTTTGGAGGCGAAATCCTTTTTAGAGGGGGGGGGGGTGGAATATAATACCCGGGTCCCTAGAGTAAGCTGGCCAATAAATTTGCATGCATATTATGTGCCTATATGATTGCACTTTGATATTTATTTTAGTTCTGTGCATATATGATATCTAACATTATTTGGAAGTTAGATATGAGACTTGAGGAATTTTGAAATAAGGAAAGAAATTTTTCAAAGAGTAATTTCGAAAGACGGAATTTCGAAATTTGAGTATGTGAAGTCCTAGATTTTCGATGCTGACAACTTGCGAAATTATGGGGATTCAAGGGGGGACATTTTCGTAGTTTAATAAATGTTAAAATAGTGGGGAATAGTTTGAGCACCTAGACAAAGGAGAAAATTACTTTAGTAATATAATTATACATCTTACGGGATTAAAGATGAGGATTATGTAAAGGTCTTTTGTCATTTACCTATCATTACACTCAAGTTGATAGATAAAGAAGAAAAATAAACACTTCATTCGTTAACTATCGAGAAATTAAAATTTAGAGAGAAGGAAGAGCTCGAACAAGCAGAGGTCGAATTTAAGCTGGAGAGGGTATAAATTGCTTACCTTGAATTTTACGTTTTTAATATATTTTTCAAAGAAAACTAGGGTTTTGATGTCAACTACTGACATGATCGGTTGGATTTATGTATGTTACGTCTGAGGATTGGTAAGGTAGAAATCAGATTTAGGAAGAAGAAAGTAGCTTGAAGTAGCTCGAGTTAGAACTTTTGATCGAATGTAGCAAACCACATGTACAATCGAACGATTTGAAAAAGTTATAATAGGGTTTCGATCGATTTAAAAGCCAACCTAGTCAAGTCGGGGGATTTGTTGAGCACACGGCGATTTGATGATCGGCCGATTGTGAGCTGGATGAATCGGGCGAAACTACTCCAAGCGAAATGAGTTTCGCCTTGTAATGGAATCGGCCGAATGCTGTGAAATTCAAAGATGAATCGAGCTATTGGATACCAAGGAATCAGGCGATTTGGTGATTTGTTGAATACTCGGCGATTTTGGAATCGGATAACACTTTGATCGAAACTTGGGTACATTCTACAATCGATCGGGCGATTTGATGAGCGAGGAAGAACTCGCGAAACTTATTTTCATGCATGCTCAATCGGGCGAATGGGAGGATAAGCAATTTAATCGGACGAAACTAGGTTTGAGGCTTAACAAATCGGGTGAATCTTACAAACTTAGATAATCCTAACCTTGACTTAATTTAGAGCACCAATCGGGCGATACTTGTGTTTGGCGAATTTGAATAGTGATGATAACAATTCGGGCGATACTATGTTATCCAAACATTGAACCGAATCAGGCGAATCGGATCCATTCAGATCGCCTTTTGAGGAAAAATATTTTTAACCCATTAATAAGAAAAATAGTTTGAGTCTAATGAGCATAATCTCTCATAATGCCCGATCATAAATTGCCTAGCAGTATTTTTCGGGGTCAATTTTCTATGTAAGCAACGTAGTTTTTGACAAGATTTTGGAACGAAAATTTACGTAGTCAATTAACATAATTTATACACTGATTTTATAGTCTTTTTGTGTCTAAGGGACGAAATATTAGGAAATTCACCAGACCGGTTAGCAAATAGCTTAAGGACGTCAGGTAAGTGGAAATTTCACCTACAACACATAAATTTTTACGTGCGCTCGTCTTATGTGACTAAGTGCTTCAATGTGAATATATGGATATGATTTATGACGTGAAATATTTTGGAATGCTTTTGTATGGTAAGCATTTATCGCATTATCATGTGACACGAACATGTGCATACATGATCACGTGAGGATTAGCAGTATGAGTATGCATAGTATTTGATCGTCTTAGAGCCATTTATGTTTCCCAGTATTGGTATTTGGTGTCGACTCATAAAGGAGTCACAGCTACTTCTACAAAGACACCATGACGGGATGTAAGCCGTCGAATATATGTACCTAAATGATTTAGGTAGCGGGAAGAACCGACCTGGATGAAACAAATGGTGTAAGCCAGAGTGCCAGGGAAGCCGACCTCTAGATAAGGGGCGATCTGGTGAATGGTAACCTGGAGATAAACCCTAGTGTTGACCATGCCGGTGTAGGCCAAATATCTTATTTTTATCCGTATAGGATTTGAGCTCATGATATGATGGTGTGCGTAGCAAGTTAGCTGAGGCCCCTGAGTAAACAAGTATGATGTGAGAATAAGACTATTAGAAAGCACTGGCACGAGTGCCTTTTGCGAGTTTGGCACGTGCATTTCATGCATATTTCCACTTACTGAGCTTTATAGCTCATCCCATGTTTTGTGTTGTAGACGCAGGGAAGACGGTATATGAACGCTCAGATAGTGAGACTGGTCCTTCTGCAGCTTCCGGCGACTTTTGAGGGTGGCGTGTACATGGATGCAACCTGTGTAGCGGGTGTTATGTTGCTGTGCTTTTTGTCAAATACGTTTGTGTTGTATGTAAGACTTGAACAACTTTTGTATCGTAAAATAGCAGTGTGACGTATTTTATGTAAATTGGATAAATTTTATCAGCAATTTCGTATGTAATATATTATATTTTCTTTACTCTCATAAATTAGCGTAAGAAAATACTTGTAAATGGTAGCGCGCCACAGGGTGGTAACAGAGCACAACCACTCGCAGTACGGTGCTGGTTCGGAGATGAACCAGGCGGAAGCTGGTGGGCATGTGACGCCCGGGGCCGACGAGGCGGGGAGTGATTGCCGGTGTCAGAGAGGTGCACGGATAATGAGCAGCTCCTGGCAGGCTTCTAGGCGAAGGGGTACATGAACGAACCGATCCGACACCCGAATGAGAGGGGATCCTAAGACTTACAACGTATGGGCGTGTCAGGCTAAGAATTGTATAAGAGAATTGATAGTGATATTCATATCACCAAGGTCGACCTACCTCTTCGGGAGTCCATCTATAGAAACTCCAAATTTAAGCGTGCTTGTGTGTGATGCTCGGGCCGATGAGGGCGGAGAGTGATCGCCGTTGCCAGAGAGGTGCACGGACAAGGAGCGGCTCCTGGCAGGCTTCTAGGTGAAGGGATACATGAATGAACCGTCCTGAGAATGAGAGGGATCCAAATGTGTGGGCGTGTCAGGCTAAGAATCGTATAAGAGAATTGATAGTACTACTCATATCACCAAGGTCGACCTACCTTTTCGGGAGTCCATTCGAATGAACTTCAAAGTTAAGTGTGCTTGACTTGAAGCAATCTTGGGATGGGTGACCCCCTAGGAAGTTTGCCCAGGGTGTGTGTGAGCGAGGACGAAGCACGCTGAAAGTTTAAATGGTGGTACAGTGGGGCCAGACTATCTGTCAGTGTGGTGGGCCCAACTCCACGTGTCCCGATAGGGACAGATGCTACAGTGACGTCTGGTATGGGACGGGTCATTACATTGTGAGCTAGGACGAAGCACACTGAAAGCCCTACTCCACTAGTCCCGGTAGAGATCGATGCTACAGTGACACCCGTTATGGGACAGGACATTACAGTCGTGAGCGGCAATCCATAATTACATCCAAACCCGTTGACGCAAAGGCGAGGGTTTTTGGCACCGTAACTCGGTCAACCACAACCATACCCATAAGTCGTAATTTTTTGGACTTGATAGAACACATGGTGCAACCCCTTTACTCACTTGATATTAAAGGTCTAACCTCGGGAGAATCCTCACATTTTTAACACGAGCACGTTATGCACATTATCACGTTCGAAACCAACACTAACATAATGGACTTTAATAGTAAACCTAGTTTCAACCTATTAAAGTAAATGTGAAAGATCGGGGATATTTGTAGTTCTATCCTAATTGTACAGGACAATAAGACTCAGGTCTTCGGGCTTTGCTCGAACGGACGCTCGGCAACCAGCTTGTTCGTTCTAGTTCCTCTAGATCGACACTCGTACGGCCGTCAGTACAAAACGTCTATTACAGGGAATCTATCCCAGATAAAAATGCCTGTCTTATCTATACAAGCACTGTACCCGGGGGGTCCTTGTCGCCCTTGACATATCACCCGACAAAAACAGAACCTAATCTCCAATCAATCACCACATTATTAAAATAACATGCATCACGACAAATTAAACACATTTCCGAACAGAAATCGAATTTGGACTTTTAAATGGGTCAGGCCAAGTAAGCTGGAACCAGGCCTTTCGGGCCCAGGGATACTTGCACCTTGTGCGCTGCCAGCCCGTGCCGCACATGCAGGTGTGCGAGGCCAGCCCAGATTTCCAGGCCACCTGAGAGATTGGTTGGAGCGTTGTTGTGCTGGTGACATGAGACTTAGTGGTACGGCTAGTAAGGCGTGTGGCTTGGTAGTTTGGTAGAGTTGCGCGTTACGTGACATGTACCAGTAGCCTGTTGTTGGTTGGTTGTGTGGAGTACCTCTCCACTCACTCTGTACATTAATTTTTCGTTATTATATACACGGGAGCTTACACCAAAAAAAAAGCACTCCTAGTTTTTCCTCTCTTGAGCTAATATTGAAAATTAGCTTCTTCTCCTTCATGAGCTTGAAAATCCCTCTTATACCACCTAGGATATGCCAAAAATAGGTTGAATGGAGAAAAATCCTCGCACTCCTCTTTACTATGCCGTCATTTACCAAGTTAAGAATTCGAAATTCAAGCTTAAATTTAATTAATATCTAATATGTTAATCAAGTAAAATATTTACTATATTTAAATATAATATCCAATATAAATATATTTAACAAATTTTGAAATTGATCTAATAAAAATCGAAACTTATATAATATATTTTATGGTAATATATGATATATAATATAATATATATTTAACTCCAAACTAAATAATGTTAATTTTTTTAAAATAATAACAAAAATTTAAATCTAATATAAATCATATACTAAATTTTTAAATATCCAATATTTTATTTCAATATATCTTGTGAGGTGAAAAGACCATTTTACCCATCACTAGTCAAACTTAGTATTTTCGCCGATCAGGGTTTTGACCAAGCCCCAAATCCTAATGTCTCATTCTGGTACCTAGTCTTGCCTCTCTCTCTGATGATGATGTTGTGTCGGTTGCCTTTATTAAGCCCGACTCTCTTGGTTCATATTAGCATAGAAGGTATCTAGGAGTTCGATATTCACCTAGCGAGCCCTCTTGTACCGTACATATCTCAAGTTGAGTACGAATTTGATCTAATCAAAATCCATGAACCGACTGTAGATTTACGTCATACGTATAAACCCTTAATGTTTGTCCCGGTCGAGTGAAAGTCATGCTTAGTCAAACTTACAAAACTCGACTCTATGTCGTTTAAGTCGGTGAAAATACCTAAACTTCCCTCTAAGACTATCGCGAGTCAGTTATATGCTCTGGCTGGTAAGTGGATAAATTCCCGCACATTAAACTTGCCATAGGACGTTAACCTCAAATTCAGTTGAGCCCGTAAATCCTGCTCCGTGGTTCAACCGGCAATCGCATCGAAAAATCAAGATCGCATTTCGCCACTGACCCATGCCACGGGCAAGACGGGCCTAGCAAACTAGTGACAAGTCAAGACCTCAAGACCAAACCCAAGTTAACCCTTCAGTCTAAGTTCACGCAGACTCTACAGTCAATCGATCGATCAAGGACAATCCAAGCGTTGATCATTCGATTAAGAGGTAGTGTCCAAATACAGATAAATCCCTGATTCATCTTGTATCACTGTCACGGGCTCCCACTTCCCAAGTGAGCGGTTGGCACAACTGTATTGGACCCCATCGACAAACAAGTCATACTGGTCGATCCAGTCACCCTAATGGGGACTTAGACTTGTGGACTACTTTAATATTACAGTATCTCAGCTTACTGGTGACCCTCTCTGGCCCCACATAATCAGTAACTGAACTGCCAATATTTGGTTTTTGTTAATTCTCTTATTCAGCGGACTGCAAGGTAAAATCTTCAGACTTATTGATAATTTGCGTTTTAATTTATGTCAAATAATAAACACTAAACAATTACCAAATTGCCAAATTGCCCTCGTACTCCCAGTCCTCGTACGACATCTAGGGCATATACCTCAACAAAAACACCAACACCTTCTTCAAGTGGCTAGAGCACTGATGCTACAGTTTAATCTTCCTAAAATTTTCTGGAGAGATGCTCTTTTTACAGCTACATACCTCATAAATAGGCCGTCTGCGGCAAATTTGCAATGGCAATCACCATACCAAATTCTACACTAAAAAAAACCCCTTATCACCTAAAAGCTTTGTTGTTTGTCCTTTTTATAGACACTCATACAACAAAAAAGTTGAAGCTAGATTATGTAAAGCAGTATTCATAGGATACCCTCATGGCCAAAAAGGGTACAAAGTCTATATTGCAGTTTATAGGGATGTTATTTTTATGGAATTCATTTTCCTTTTCAATACTGCTGTTAAGTCGCAAATCGTTATATTTTACCATATTTTGTCCAATACCCTGAACAACCTTGTCGTGGTGGACCTCAACAAACTCCTTAATTCCCTTCACATACACATGACTCATCTCCTAAACCTACTATGTTAAACCTAGAATCCAGTGATCAAACCTACTATATCAAGCCTTGCCTCTAGAAGCAGTCCACAAACACATAATCCTGACTCCCATATACCATCTAGAGCCAGTACTAGGAACAGAAGTCACCCATATGGCTGAAAGATTATACCTTGAGTACAAACAATTACACATTACCTGCTGCGATATTAATCCCTAATCATACCGCCATAACACCCTTTGCGAGTCCTTCGCATGCATCTTTTATTGATAATGTTCCAAGATTCAAGAACCCCATTCTTATGAGCTATATTGAAGCCATAGAAGCAGAATGCCATGCGAGACGAGTTAAATGCCGAAGAAGAAAATAACATGTCAGGGATATGCCCGCAGATGATGTACGAGGATTGGATAAGTATATAGGGCATTAGCTTATTTATGATTCGATCGAATTATATTTTTTTTGGTAAAGATTCACTAAATAAAATAAAGGTAGAGACATCAACGTAACCATGCACCAACTAGTAACAGGCTACTGGTGAACAACCACATATCAACCCCTCGCAAGCAATCCTACCAAGCAATGCGCCATACACGACGTAATGTAAGACACTGCAAACTATATCTAGCAGAAATAGTAGACAATCTCATACAAAGGGTGTTAATAGTGGTATCAACAATAAAAGTGGCCTCCCTTTCAATACCGTCATGCCATCATCTGTTCCGTTCCTGGCGTATATGATAAACAAGAGTGCTAAAACATGGCGCGACGCACTATGAATCAGGTGTCGCCCACGCCACTTCCGGGCAGCCCAGAGGATACCCGTAGGCCAGTCTCCATAAGGCCACATGATCTTAGTCAGACGTCGAAGGAGATGCACCGACTGGAGAATGGACAGTCGAAAAAGAGGTGTTGTACAGTCTCCGCCGTGCCTTCCTGACAAAGTAAACATGATGAATCCCCTGCCGCAACCGCAATCCAGGTCTTATCCCGTGTCGCAAGACGTCTCCGTATTGCCAGCCAAAGCATAAAATCATGTTTAGGTACCCGAAGCGGGCCCCAAACAGAGCAACCCAAGTGACAGGATCTCTACGCAATCGAATAGAATCCTCGCAGGCGAGTATGCCGTTTGGTGACCCCTTCCACGAGTAGGAGTCCTCTGCGATGGGGTTGATAAGTGGCAGCTCTTGACATATTACCAGATACTCCGTAGTGGATTGGCCGGCCAATTCCAACCTTCATCTCCAATGACCTGGCTGAGGCGCGAGTCAATGGGAAGACCCATAACCATAGGTCCACGGGGAAAACGCTCTCCAAGTGGCTCAGATGTGAGCCACGGGTCCTGCCATAGAAGTAGAGATGCCCCATTCCCAACGTTACATTGTATCAGTGGCCGAATCGTTCTCGCAACTTCAGCAGTTTGTTCCAGCTCCAAGCAGCCGTGGTAGAAGGTCGAATCACCCAAATGGACTTGTTCATTAGCCTTGTATTAATGATCCATTGAACCCAGATCGAGGACGAATCCCGCCGTGGAATTCGCCAACTACCCAAGAAGGAGAACCCTATTGTCCGTCTCAATGCAGCGTATGCCAAGTCCTCCTTCAGCAACAGGGAGACATATATCAGCCCAAGCAACCTTGGTGGTAGACCCCGCCCATAGGAAGCGACGGATGCGAGCCTCAATATGATGAATGACACCTTTGGGCAGAAGAAACACCCCAGCCCAATAGACATGAAACGCGAGCAAGACAGATCGAATAAAGTTGGACGCGGCCCGCATAAGATAAGGATAGGTTGAGCGACGATCCAAGTCGGCGGTCCACCTTTGTATGAGAGGCATGCAGTCCAGACGAGTGAGACGTGATGTGATGAGGGGAACCCTAAGATAACAAACTGGGAGTGAACCTTGGAAAAACCCCATGATCATCTGACAGGTAACCATCAGTTGCTGTGCCTGCTTCGATAGAAACATTTCACTCTTGGCCACATTGGCCCGTAGGCCCGAGAGAGAGGCAAAGTAATCAAGACCTCCTTAGTATCCCACCGAGGTAGCGTCTGCATGCGAGAATAGTAGAAGGTCTGGAGCACATCCATGACCAATGTAAAGATGTATGGGGAAATCGGGTCCCCCTGGCGTAGTCCCCTCCGTCCCGCAAAAAACCTTTGGCGCGCCCATTAATATTAATGGAGAATCCGGTGGTTGTAAGGCAACTCCGAATCCAACCAATGTAGGTAGGATGGAAATTCAGAGCCTCGAAGTAGCAAGGATGAAATCCCACTCGACTCAATCATAGGCTTTGGCAAGATCAACCTTGAATGCCACTCGCTCAGGTAACTATTTGTTGTTATACCCATGACAGATTTCCTGTGCCATGAGTATATTGTCAATAATAGCCTCCCTGGAATGAATGCCGTTTGCGTAGGATGTACGAGGTCACCCAAACAGCCCTTCAGCCGCTCCGCCAAGATCTTTGATATGATCTTATAGAGGATGTTACAACACGAGATTGGCCTAAAATCTGAGGCCCCGACGCGATGAAATCTCCTTTGGGATGAGTGTGATGAGCTATTCAGCTCCTTTTGAAGGTACCCGTGCGGAAGAACTCAAGTATCGCATGTGTAATATCCCCACCGATAATGTCCCACGCGGCACAATAGAATGCGGATGTGTAACCATCAGGGCCAGGTGCTTTATCCATTCCAATTGAATAAAGCGCTGATTTAACCTCGTGTGGAGTGACCGGCGTACCATATGATTCGCTTCCGCCATGGATAGCTTCGTGGTAAGAATTCCGCGAGCGCCGTGGCTTGCAAAGGTGTTGTTTGTATAGATTCTCCCAATAGCGTCTTATAGTAGCTGATCAGCTCCTGACTGACTTGTGCCCCTACCACCTCCCCACCACTTCCCTCTCAAGGTAGAAGATACGGTTGGCACCGTTGAATGCGATCTTCTTGAAGAAGAAAGACGAGCATTGATCTCCTCCTTGAGCCAAGATATCTTCGACCGCATGTCGAAGGAGGGACTGCTCATTTCCACCGCTTGCGCATAAAGATTCCGGCATAGCGTCGAGGTCTGGCCGCTCACGTGGGTAAATAGTAGTGAACTCCTGTGCTATCTCCACATACGCGCTTCGACATAGAACATACTTTGTGAGATCCCCCTTGCCTTGCTGTAGCCTGTTTAAGCCAGTTTCAGCATCTTCAACCGTGGAGGAGGATAGTGAAACATCGGGTATCCGTTTTTTTTTCTTTCCAAAAAAACATCGGGATCCGTAAGAAGGCGCAAGCAACGCCTGTGCAACAAGAGGCGAAATGGTTGTCGTCAACAATGAAGTTAGCAAACCGAAAGCAAGATCCCGTCCTCCGTTCATTTGTCGCAGATTGGAGAACAAAGGATATGATAGTGATGTTGCAGGCATTTCAACATCTATAGTGAATATCTGAAAACCTTAGAACCACGCCGGGTTAATAACCACCTATCCGATCTTCGCCAGATGGCAGATGTCCACTCTGATGATTTATACAGTGTGAAAAAGGCCCAACCCGTGGGACGCTGTTAGGTCCGTCTCGATAAAGCAGGTGGCCAGATCCCATAGTCGGCTCGTGTGAGTATCGCCCCGTGCATCTTGAGGGCTAGCAATTGCATTAAAGTCTCCCAAGACCAGGCAAGGTACCCCAGCCCATGGCTGAGCTAAGTAACCAAATCCGCCCATAACGTGCATCGTTTTGGTCAAAGTTCTTCCCATAAACAAATGAAGCATAGAAAGTTGTTTGGTCAGCTAGCGATTCAATCTTGCAGTGGATTGCCTGATCAGAGAAATGGACCCTCGAGTCTGTGGACCTAAATAAATCGAATCTTTTGTTATATGAGTCAAAAAAATTAAATATTCTGCAAGCTTATCGTACGACGATTTGCTGTTTTTTCCCATCGTATTGAACCTACACTACACTACAGTGTCTTCGTAGGGAAAAATTAAAAATTAAAATTCACACTGACACATATACATTACATACGTTTAAGCTCCACGTGACTATTCGCCAAAGTTATTGAAAAATAACAAATAAATATAATTGCAAAATAATTTTAAAAATGGGTGGATCTACAAAAAAAATGCCACTTATATAAAAAAAAATTTGCAAGTCAGTATCCCCGTGTGTATCTCAGTCTTCACATATCTTTTTAAATGTGTATTACGTACCACGTCACGCATTTATATGGTACTTAACGTGTTATATGATGTACCATTTTCTCACTGAATTATATACCACCATACATTCCTCTATTGTTCCTAAATGTGTGGTATGATTTACCTTGCGGCGGACCAGTGGCGGAGCTAGACTTTGATTCAAGTGGGGTCCAAATCAAAACAACATTTATAATAAAATTAAAATTCATTAGTATAAATATTAACAGTAGTACTTTTACAGCAATCTCCATCTACAAATATCTTAGCTATAAATATTAGCTTTTCTATTAAAATAGTAAACAAAAAATAAATTTCAGTGGGGTTCAAGGACCCCACTGGTTCAGGGGGGCTCCGCCATTGCGGCGGGCAGGGATCCAATTGACAGAAGCTTACTGAGCCGTTGGTTCGCCTAAGCCAATTTATAAGGAATAATTCTTTTGTTTTAAATTCTAAAACTATTACAAACAAATAAGTATGGGCCACCATAAACAAATAAGTATGGATGCCCATTAGGAAGATTGGATCTAAAATTATTATATTGCTCTTTTTTCATTGGTTGGAATGTTGAAATTCTTGGCCTATAAATACCTCTCATTGGCCATTTGAAGTTGTACATATTTTGATTGATATATACGTTGGGTATATTATATATATAAAATATTCCGACATTATGGGGAGAAAAGAAACAGTTGGAAAGAAATATTAGTTGGAATGAATTATTGCTAAATCATTATGATCGCTAAATCATTATGATCCTCGAACAAAAGATGTGAACTAGAAGTTCAAAAGATAATTCATTTACAAAGTATAGCGAACCAATTGTCAGACAGTTTTATGACCCAAAAGAGTGACAGAGTCACATATTCCAGCTGTTTATGCTCCTGCTAAAATGATGTTCCCTGCAGAACAAACAGATAATACGATTGAACTTAAACCACAACTGAAGCGTGGTCAGTCCTCTAGTTCCAAAGATAAAAATCTTCGAAAAAGAAAAGGAGCAAGTAATAAGAATGGTCCAATCGAGGATTTATCGACTAGAAAAGAGTCGATGGGCATAAATGATGATAAGAATGAAAGTCAGGTACCTGAACAAGTTGAAAATAATGATAATGAAGAGATCTCGATCAATTACGCCCAGAATGGAATAAGATGGAACCGAGATAAAGTCAACGTTGACGATAAATTCTCATTTAACGTAGTGCTACATGAAATGATGACGATTATTGAGAATGAGGATCATGAACCAAAGTCTGTAAAAGAATGCAGATAAAGAAATGATTGGTCAAAATGGAAAGACGCAATAGATGCAGAATTAAAATCACTTGAGAGATAAAAAGTTTCGGACCTATAGTCCGTATACCTAGGCTTGTCAACGGGGCGGGTTCGGGGCGGGGATCTATCCCCGTCCCCGCGGGGATCCCCCGTCACTATTTTAAAAGAAAAAATTCAATTCATATTATTTAAAATATATTTTAATATTTACTTATATTATTTAAACTTCATTTAATATTATTTATATTTTTTTAAACTATATTTTTTTTGGTACGAAATAATTCATTACCACGCGAACCAAGTTTTGTACAGAACTCTCAGCTTTACATATCAAACGTTCTCATCTGAAAACAGCATAGTAGTACGTCGAAATATAGGGTTCGTCCGTGGGTATGTGCCTTGCTTGATAGCAACTTGCGACTCTTCTCCTAACCATGCTCATTATCCTACTGAAGATACCTCTAGCGTCCTGTTTGTTGCCTCCATGAACTCGGGCATTCCTTTCTGCCCAAATGTCGCATACCACTGCAGCAGTCCAAGCTAGCAAAATCTTCCCACTTAGGCTCTTCTTCTTCCCTATTTGAATCATCCATCGTCGCCAATTCGGAATTGATGTGGCCAACACCCATCATCTAGCAAAACCGCAACTACTGTAAGATGCTCCTACTGAACTGGCACTCAAAGAACAGATGGTTCATCGATTCCCTCCTCTAACTCACAGAGCACACAACAGGGTTGCTCTACGTGATTCCCCAAGCCATGAGTCCTATCTTTGGTTGAGTAGCCTTCGCTGGGCCAGCAACCATAGTATGAAGCTGTGCTTAGGGATATTATAGCGGTTCCAGACTGCCTGGCTCGTGTGGCTTTTGGAGTACCCCCCAGAAGCCATTTATACCCTGTTCTAGAGAGTACACCCATTCGCGTTGGTAACCCAAGAGTTCGCAACATAGCCATCACGAAAGATCTCTTTTGTCTTATGAATCTTCCTCCAGTGCCAACTACAATCCAGAGGAGGAGAATGTATATTTAATCATTTATGTTATTTAATATTTCCGAAGTATATTTTTAATATTGATTATCTTATAATAATATTAATTGAATATAATATATATGATTTTATTATCGGGGACGGGGCGGGGATATCCGCGGGGAAAAATGTTTCCCGCGTCCCCGCCCCGCGGAGGTAGAATAGCGGGGATTCCCGTCCTATTCGGGGCAGATCCCCGCGGGGCGGGGAATCCCCGCCCATTGACAATCTGTTGGTCCCGATCGCACCAAACAAGAAATAAAGAGGCTTTGATGGAATGAAAAAGGGAGAGGTTCTCACCTTTAAGTGTGTGTATTGTGTGAAAAATAGGGTTAGCCTTTTGATCTGTGATTACTTTGAAAATAGTGTTGGTAACACCTTATATACCACATTAACCCTAGGTATATTAAGGCCCAATTACTAAAGTTTAACTATTTACATTCTAGTCCAAAGCCCAAGCTAAAAGGATAATTACAAAATAATCCCAAGACTTAAACTATTGACACAATCTATAAATATCCTAACAATCTCCCCCTTTGTGTCAATTGTTGGGAGTCTTGGATCTTGGGCGTTGTGATGGTGGATTAGCGAGTGTGTGTTTCGCGAAGTCCTAGCTTGAACTCGAAGGCACGGAGATTCCTTCGAAGGACCATTCGATCAGCTATAGCGTCAATGAACTTCGCGAACTTGGATCAACAGAGTGGGTCTTCTTCCCGAAAGGATGTGGCAAATTCTCATGAGCTTTGTCTTGGATGATGGTGAGTGTTCATCCGAGAACTTTGCCACTTCGGAGCAGCGTAGTAGCCTCATCTTTCCCTTGTAGTTTGAGTAGGCGACCGCCGGATCATCTCCGTCGATCACATCGCCCTCTCGATAGTCGTCCGCGTTCTTGAAAGATGGGCGAGTCAGGTTTACCTTCTTCAGGTTGTGCTCCACCGCCATCTGCAGATCGTGGGAGGCGAAGTATCTCACTTGTCAGAGCATGTGTTGCTTGAGTGCCACGTAGCCCATGGTGACCGGTTCAGCCCGTACGAGATGTCCAGAACTTCTGAGGACGAGTCTGAACTGCTTCATGGATTCCAGCATGCTGTACAGATCACCCAGGCGCAGAAATTGAAGTCTGCCTCGCTTACTTCACAGTAGCTCTCATCCTGCCTCATCACCGTGAACACTGGATAGTGACACGTCCTTTCGACTCTTGGCGAAGGTCAGTGACTTTGCAGATGAGGGCCCAATTCATTTCCAGAGCGATGTTTTCCTCATCGGACAGCGTCCTCTTTGTGCACTTGTGGCAAAGAAGGCGCCATCGATAGAGCTTCTTCTTTTCCTCGCTCCAATTTTGGATGTTCATCAGCTCATATTCGTCGAAGGTCGTGATGATCTGCTCCTTGCGCGGTCATCAGCTCTTCCTGATCTCTTCTTGGAATGACGCGGTGATCTGATCTTTTTTTTTCCACGGTGCTTCCGGTATATCCGCCGTGGGCACATCCGGTTGAGCAGCAGGAGCCTCAACTTGCTGCGCTTGGAATTGTAGAATGTTCTCGAGCTCGGCGGGTTCGACGTCGTACTCCTCTCCGTTCTCATCGTCTGCAGTGTTGATCAGCGTAAGCGAGCTTCCTTTAGCAGACGTCGAGTATTTTCCACCAAACTTCCTGGCTGCTACTGCAACGGCGGGTGTGTACAACCATTCATCGTTAAAGATGTAGGCCTCGATCTCGTTCTGTGCATAGTAGAAGTCCTCAGAAGCTACGTTGGGATCGGTATTGAGAGGGGTATAGCTGTGTGGTGGCGAGGTGTTGCGTCGAAGGAGTTTGTGGAATGTGGGATGTTGTGGTGGGGATTCTGGTGGCTCGGTCGAGGTGATGGTTTTGGCGAGGATGATTTGGGTGTCGGGGGTGGAGATGTGGTAGTGGCCTCTAATGTCGATGTGACAGTTAGAGGTTTGAGATGGTGGGGAGAAGGTGTGGTGGTGGTCTCTAACGCCGATCGGAGACGGTAGTAGGTGGTGGTGAGGGTGATTTGGCTAGGGTGGGATTTTTGGCTAGTGGGTGTGAGGTTTCTGTTTCGGGCGTCGTTTCAGGTGCAGAGGAGGAAGGCGGCGTTGATTGTACTGGTCCTTGAGTTTGTGAGGCTTGCTGCCTATTCTTCCCCTCGCGGCGATCTTGATCATCGTCTTGATCGTCGCGCCTGATCCCGCTAGACTCGCTTGAGTGCGGCAAGTCATTTGGTTGAGTCATGATTTTCTTCATTTGCTGTTCCTCCTCGTCGAGTTCCGTCATTGATTCGAATCTTGCTCGTAGGATGTACAAGAGTTCCTTTGCGGAAATGGAGGAGAGAACAGCTTCTGCATCCACATTTTGCGTTGGTGGTGGCGTCTCCGGGGCCACAACTTTGCCTTTGTCGATGGTGGACGCATCGAGACGCGCATAGACTTTGTCGAGGATGGACGTCTCAAGAGTCTTTGCAAACTCTTGAAGACGAGTCTCTAACGCTGTCTCGGTGACGAACTGGGGTAAGTTTAACAAGTTGGAATCACGAAGAAATCAACTGTCACCGAATCAGAGAGATAGCCGATCGGCCGCCGTTTGCACAGGACGGGAAAAGACGGGGTCACTAAGACTTCCCGTTGGCATCATCGATGAGACAGACTCAAACGAATGATGGCCTAGGCTCACGTTTGTTGTGATGTTGGCCGTGCTAGGTCTTCCGCTCTCAGTCACAGAGGACATCACCGAGCGTTCCGACAGAATCACGAAGACTCTGTAGTGCAGTAAAAGGTGTATGTGTCCTAGAAACGTATGAAATTATGGGGAGTGAGGGCACTAGACTCGATGTGATTGAAGAGGATGCAGTCTGAGGCGAAGAACTGCTTGTTTCAACATCGACTATCTCCAAGTGGGATGTCGATGGCATACGTGGCTCCTCGTGGAATGAAATATCTTCCTGTAGAGAGGAAGGTAAGTGGTTGGTGGGGTCGTTTGTGTGGTTGAGCAAATGCCACGTCTTCTACTCGGGAGGTGAACACATCACCTCCTGTACCTAAGGGTTGGGCTCGGCTTGTCTGTGACTGAGGAGGTCGATCGTGTTTTTGTTTCGATCGACGCTCTGTGGTGCGGCTTACGTCATCCTCACGCGACCGTTTTTTCGGTTCGCGGGTGGAAGAGGATGCGGCACGACCCGATGAGTTTTTAGAAGTGGTGGTGGGGTTTTGGCTAGTACCGGGGTTAGGAGCAGTGGGGTTGATCTGCTCCGTAGGGACAATGGATAGTGGACGGGGGCTTTCGCGGAATGTGGCGGTGGAGGCGCGATATTCTCGTACGTGCGGATTGGTCGGGTCTGCATAGGCGAGAACGTCGTCCGGGATTATCATAGCGTGTCGATCTTTTGCCGGAGTGTTTTTCTTGGCGAACTTCTTGACAATGGGGATTACGAAGTGTTCAGTTGCTGGGCGGACGCGGATGTTGGTGGAGAGCAGGCGGAAGTGTTTGATGAACGCTGGGAGCCACCGCATGTAGGGTACAAAGCGGTTTGTGACTGCCTTGGCAACTTCCCGATCGCGACGTTGAATCATGGAGACGAGGTCCATCCATATTATTTCAGCGTAGTTGTACTTGCGGTTGTGGGCGATGCTGGTTAGGATGGTAAGGATTTGATGGTTGCCACGGTCCTGACCAGCATGCTTCCCTGACATGCATTTGTTTATCAGTAGATACAGTGTTCGCCAGGGTTGAGGTAGATTGCGTGTGGTGACTTCACTGAGAACAAGTGGGCCCTTCTTCTTCTTGTTTTCTGGTTGATAGCCCAATCTGTCGATGTCTTCAATAAGTTGTTCGTGCGTCGGTAGTGGATCATAGGATGAGTAGACAGGGAGGTCAAGAACTTCTTGGACGATCTTGGGTGAGGACTACTGTTTCTTGATCGATTGTGGCGGACATTGCTGAAGCGCGGTAGTGTGGTCCAGCAATCTGCAATGTGTGCCAGAATTGTTGAAGATAGACTTGCGCTTCTGGCTCGCCATGAGTGAGGGCGTGGCGGAGTGGATGCCCTTTGAGGATCTCTATGATGATGGGAGCATCGCACCGGAAGTTGTCCAAGTCCACCATGTGGTTGTTTGGTATCAAGGCAGCCCATCTACTTGTTGGGAATACCTCCTCGATCGGTGGAACGTACGTCAATGTATTGAGTTCGATGCGAGCGACGTCCCTTTGAATTACGGCAGCCTCAAGCGCTTCAAGTGCTTCTTGGTTTGTGTCAGTCATGTCTGTGCTCGACAGAAATTGAAGCATAATTAGTACGGACTAAATTGTGAGAAGATGGATTATAGGTAAGTCATGGGTAAAATAAATAAAACGAAGCATAAAATGCCCAAAATCGTAAAGATAAAAGTAAAGTTAAAACTCAAGCTAAGTAAGAGTCCTTTTGAGATAAAGGCGTTAAGATAGAATGATGGTCATGTGATGGCGAGTTTCGACAATTTTAGGAATTCATACGTAATTTTTCCAACACTTAGAAAATTTTCAGGATTGAAGATGTTTATGTGAGATGAGAAAATTTTGGTGTAGAATTTCGCGTAGGGAAATTTTTCGCAAGTTAAGACATCTAGCAAGTTGTCCAAAATTTTCGCATGTAATGAGAAGATTGGCTGATTATCACACATAGACAAGTCAAGAGGACGTTTTCTTATTTAGTGTAAGATTTTCGCATGTAGTGGGAAATTTTCGCACATCAGGAAATTTCGCAGTCAGAGTAAATTTTCGCATATACCAAGGAAATTTCGCATTCAGAGTAAAGTTTCACATGCAGTGGGAATTGTCGCATTCAAGTTACCCAAAGATTTTCGCATGTAAGAAAATTTTCGCACGTTAAAGAAATTTCGCATTCCATTTATCCATGAATTTTCGCGTATAAGGAAAATTTTCGCACGTTAAAGAGATTTCGTATTCAGAGTAAAGTTTCGCATATAGTGGGAAATTTTCGCATTCAAGTTATCAGATTTATAAGTTATCCAAAAATTTTCTCGGTTAACATATTTTCTCAAAAGTTATTAAATTTTCGCAAGTAGAGAAATTTTTCAAGTTAGCAAACTTTCGCAAGTTTTGAATTTTTCTCAAGTGAAATGAAAGTTTCGCGGAGTGATAAAGCTTTGAAGAAACATCTGCTCAAGTGATAAAATTACTCGGGTTGAAATTTCTTAGTTTTGATAAGTGAAAAGAAATTTTTCGGATAAAATTTTTGCAGATTGAGAAAGTCATGATCCGCGAAAAGATGATGCATGTAAGGGTTGATAAATTATTGAACCACTGTAGCTGCGAAAGAATTGATTAGCTGAGTCCGAGAAAATTTAATTTTGCAGATCGAGAAAATTTTGGTTACTGTAGTTGCGAAATAGTGAAGATGCGAAAAAAATGCAATATGACGTGAGGTGTATGAAAGTTTTGCGGGGCATGACTCACTGTAGCAGCAAAAGTTTTAATCGTAAGAAAATTCTCAGATGAAAACTTTCGCGGGACTTCACACACTGTAGCAGCGAAAATTTTAATGCAAGAAATTTATCGGATAAAATTTTCGCGGAACCTTACTCACTGTAGCAGCGAAAATCTATCGTTAAAGTATTTTTCCTGAAAAGTTTTCTCGGTGAAGAACACTGTGCGAAAACGTTCAAAGCGACGCTGTGATTTTTGCCTTAGACCCACTCAAATCTTAACCAAAATGCAATAAACTGCACCCAATCGTCTCGAAATTTGACGGGCAATACATATTTGGGGTTTTAAAAACACCGAAACCTAACATACGTCCGAGTTAAAGCCGAGAAAAAAATAATTTAAAACCTAAAATTTAACAGTCGGGGCTAAAAACGGAGTAAATCGAACTAGAAGCAGTTTATTTACGATGTATTCATACCGAAAAGCTGATTTTAACGATGGAGAATGCAGAAAAACGGAGTTTGAAAACGGATCTGAAGAAGATGACGATTGCGAGGGTTGAGAAATTTCGAAGAAGGAGGGTGCGAAATTTTTAATTTTTCTCGGGAATTTGGAAGGATTGTGAAAAGAGTTAAGTTTTGGGGTTTTGTGACTGTTCATGCGAGATTTTGAGTAAAATGGGCCGAAATTCGCGGGCTTGTTCAAAATTGGATCCTGGGCCGAATTTTGCGGGCTTGGTCAAAATTGGATCCAACAATTGACCCAGTTTGACCAAATATTAAAATTTCAACCCAAATTCAATTGGTCCAATTTTGACTCCGTTTGACCAAAATTTAAATTAAATTTCAGCCCTTTTTTTAAATAGGCAAAATCAGAAACTCCCCCTTAATCGAAAACTCCCCTTTTAAATAACAAAAAGCAGAAACTCCCCCTTAATCGAAAACTCCCCCTTAAGAGACATAATTCAGAAGACACATAGAGAATGAAGTGAAGTGAAAAACATATGTACACTTTATCAAAGTTCATGTAGGGTCGATTGATCACAAGTGAATATTCAACATGCCCAACATAGTCACAAGGTGTTGGATCGTTTGACATCCAACGGTTTTGTGAAAATGTCGCTAGTTGATCTTCGGTAGTGACGTAGTACAATTCAATCGTCCCTTGTTGAACATGTTCTTTGATGAAGTGGTGACGAATATCTATGTGTTTCGTTCTTTAGTGATGTACCGGATTACTCGTCATCGCAATCGCACTCTTCGAGTCACAATAAATGGGAATTTTATTAACATGAAAATTAAAATCTCGTAGTTGGGTTCTCATCCACAGAAGCTTTGAACAACTAGCGGCGGCGACATATTCTGCCTCCGTCGACGAAGTTGAGACACAGTTTTGTTTTCGAGAAGACCAACTCACGAGTTTACCCCCCAAGAAGTGTGCAGCTCCAAAGGTGCTTTTTCGATCCATCTTGCATCCTGCGTAATCCGAGTCAGAGAATCCAACCAGTTTGAAGTCCGATCGACTGGGGTACCACAAACCCAGATTGGGTGTTCCTTTGAGATAGCGGAGAATCCTTTTGACAGCAGTGAGATGGGATTCCTTAGGTGTAGCCTGAAAGTTAGCGCAGATTCCTGTCGAGAGAACGATATCCGGTCGAATAGCAGTGAGGTACATAAGAGAGTCTATTATCCCACGATAGACGGTTTGGTCAACGGGAGCACCAGATGGGTCCGCGTCGGTCGGCCAGAGGTGACATAGGTGTAGCAGCAGTCTTAGCATCCTTCATTCCATATTTCTCGAGGATATCATTGATGTATTGGACTGGTTGATGAAGATTCTGTCGGAGAGTTGCTTTACTTGAAGACCAAGAAAGAAATTCAGCTCTCCCATCATACTCATTTCGAATTTCTCTTTCATCAATTTTGTGAACTCTTCACACAGTTGTGGTTTAGTCGATCCAAAATGATGTCATCGACATATATCTGTACAATCATAATGTCCGGGCCACTCCACTTGGTGAAGAGAGTTGTATCCAGAGATCCTTTCTTGAATCCAAACTGAACAAGGAAGTCTGAAAGGACGTCATACCAAGCTCGGGGAGCCTGTTTCAGTCCGTAGAGGGCCTTGTAGAGTCAATATACGTGATGAGGAAACTCTTCGCTCAAGAACCCTTCAGGTTGATCAACGTACACTTCTTCTTTTAGAAATCCATACAGAAATGCAGTCTTTACGTCCATTTGGTAGACTTTAAAGTTCTTGTGAGCAGCAAAGGCAAGAAAAATTCGTATTGCTTCGATCCTGGCAACGGGGGCAAAAGTTTCAATCGTAGTCGATGCCCTCTTGTTGATTGTACCCCTTAGCCACATCTTGCTTTATTGCGGATGACAACACCGTCTTCATTCTTTTTGTTCTTGAAGATCCACTTTGTGCCGATAATGGACTGTTGGGAGGGCGTGGTACGAGTTCCCAAACTTGTAACGTTCGAACTGATTTATTCCCCCCTGCATTGCAATCAACCAATCAGGATGGTTGAGAGCTTCAGCTACTCGTGATGGTTCGGTTTGACTGAGATAGCAACCGAACAGACTTTCATTCATCGTAGCCAAACGCATCGAACACCGGATGTGGGATCCCCAATAATCTGATCCGTAGGATGAGAACGAGCCCAAAGTGGTACATTGGTCTGTGAGGCGCTAGCTGCATTTGTGTTAGAGGCTCATTAGATTGGGGTCCGGTGTCCGAAGAAGAGATCTCAATTGTAGTAGATTGAGAAGGTTCAGCATCAGGATTAACAATGTTCCCAGGGTTGGGTAAAATGTCGTCTTCGTTGAGATTGAGATCATCCAAGTTTGAAGGGGTGACATCATCGCCTATAGCTGGTGGTGTAGGTGGGGTGGGTGCAGCGGTAGGTTGAGTGGTGGCGACGGGAGTCTTGGGGACTGGATAGAAGTACTCGAAGAGCAGATCGAGATCCAGTTCACCAGAATTGCCCTCAGATGGGAGGTTCCCGTCGTTGAAAGTTGAATCTTTTGTCAACGACTGTAGAAGACCTGGTTCTGGACTGATATGAGCAGAAGCCATGAGGTCGCCTTTGCTTTCGTCAAAGGTGACATTTGTGCTCTCTATTACTGATCGTTTCTCCTTAAGATAGCTCTGTATGCCTTCGAGTTCAGCGAATATCCAACAAAGATGCCTTCAAGTGCTTTTGGATCAAGCTTCCCAAGATGTTGGCGATCATGGCCACAAAACATCGGCAACCGAAGACCCTTAGATAAGATATATCCGGGATACGACGGTTATTCAGCATCTCGTATGGGGTGCGGTTGAATCTCTTGTGGATGGAAGCCCGATTCTGCAGCAGGCCGTTTGAATAGCTTCCCCCCCAAAGAGAGTGAGGAAGGTCGGATTGGATGAGGAGAGTCCTAGCTGCTTCAACTAGTGTCCTATTCTTACGCTCAACGACACCATTCTGTTCCGGTGTCTTCACAGCTGAGAACTGCGGGGTGATGCCCTGAGTGGCATAGAAATCACTGAGCTTCTTGTCTTAAACTCAGTTCCGTTGTCAGTTCTGATAATCCGAACCTTCTATTGATGAAGAGTTTGGGACGTAACAACAAACTCGATGATTACATCAGGGACTTCATCCTTTGTACGAACGAGTTTTGTCCATGCGTAGCGTGAGAATTCGTCGACAATCACAAGAATATACCGTCTTCCTCCGAGTATAGCCGTAGGCATTGGGCCACATAAATCCATGTGTAAGAGCTCGAGGATGAGCTTAGAGGACGGTGTTTCCTTGGAGATGTGAGACGATCGCTTCATCTTCCCCAATTCACAGGCAGAGCAGAGGTTTTTCTTATGATTTGACAGTTGGGGTAGACCGTTGACGAGTTTATTCTGACGCAGTTTGTTGATAGTCTTGAAATTGAGGTGTGAAAGACGCCTGTGCCATAGATCGTTCAACTTGGGCGCAGCACGAGAGAAGGCATATTGGTCGAGAGGTCGTAAGATTGAGTACGTAGAGGTGAGACATGCGCGTTCCAGAAAGAAGAGGCAGTCCCGAGGCATTGGCAATGCTGCAGATGTCAGATTCGAAGAGAACCTTGTATCCTTTGTCGCAGAAATGACCGATGCTGAAGAGATTGTAGCTCAATCCCTCGATGTAAGAGATGCCCTTGATCGTCAGTTTGTCATGGATGAGATCACCAGTTCCGAGAATCGGCGCCATTTGACTGTTTCCGAAGGAGACCCTTCCAAGATAGCGCTCGGAGAAGTTGCTCAACAGCTCCTTGTTTCCCGTCATGTGTGCGGAGCAACCTGAATCTAGATACCACACATGACAGACCTGCAAACATCAACAAACGTTGGGTCCCCGTTTACGGCGGGACCTTCTTGTGAAACGAGTAAAATTTTCATGCGCTTAATGGGAAATGTGGGGTCTGAATCAGGTTGCGGTAGATCTAATTTAGATTTCCCGTCGTGATTTGTTTGATGAGGCGGGATTATGGTTTTTCTAATCCATATTTGCCTAGCTTGTGCTTGTATGTATGGTGCCTTGTGCAAGAATGGTGTGAGGTATGTTATTGTTTTCTTCGTCCTTCGGTTTTAGTGCCTTTTGCTTGTGTGCAGTAGGTGGCTTTGCTTTTGACGACGAAAGGTGTTTTCGCTTAACCGTAGTTTTAGGTGAAATGGGAGAATGCAAAGGCGTCGCAGAGGGGATTCGCTTACGTGGTCGAAGTGTTGCATGTTCATATGTTTCATATTCATGGAAGCACGGGAGAACAAAGTCATTGCAGCAACACATAGACATTAGCTTGGTAAAAGGAAGATACGTTCTGGTAACATAATTATCTACGTCCTTAAGATATTGGGATTCATTACATAAAGAGGAAAGACGAGTATAGGATGGTCTTTTCTTCTTGTCATCGAAGAGCGGGTTCTCCTCTATTTCAAATTAACTCCCTTCCAGAGACGTCGAACTCACATTCCCTGTATCCATAGGAATACGAGAGTTAGTATTTGAACAAGTTTCAGCTTCAGGAGTCATCTTCGCCGTCCTCTTACATTTACATGTTTGAGAATCGGGTACTTGACTCGATGTAGAGGGATTGTTCGTATTGTGAAATTGCTCTAGTGTAGAGATTTTGCTAAGTAGATCATCTCGCTCCTTCGCGAAGGCCTTTCGCTCTAATTCTAGTGTTCGTTCTAGTTCTGCTATGAGCAGAAGTTTCTCTGGGATATAGGTGCGAGAGAACGCTTCTCGGAAAGCAATTTCCTATTCTTTGGTTGGGAGTAGAGTTTCGACATCCTCCGAGAGTGAAGGTATCTTAGTCTTATCACTAGCATTCAATTCTGTGTAGTCATACGCGATTTCCGCCCAATGAATGTTTTGTACCTCTTTTCTTCCGAGATGACAACAGAGGATGATCTCACAAATGGCATAAGCTGCGAGGTAGCACCCTTTCTTGTTTGCAGGAACGTAGTGTTACACATGTTATACCTTTTAACCGTTAGTGGCGTTGGTTTGCAATTGCTGGCCAGGCCGATTCCCTCCCGGGCGTCGTAGAATTCTATTTCTGCAGGTTGGTTCAACTGGCATAAGATACGTGTGTTTTTGTTTCTAAGGTGAAGCTGCTCTTCAAGTTCTTTCACCTTTCGGTACAGCCTAACTCTTTCCTTAGTAAGCAGTTAATATTGTGCGCCGTCAAGAGACGAGATGTTTCACATGAACTGATGGCCAATGTGGATTCCTTAACCTTAGTCTCACTTTGTTTATTCTTGTTTTGCAGACGTTTGACTAATGCTTCAGAGGCAATTAGTCGTTCGTTTGTGCAAGCGAGCTCTTCTACTTTTAAACTAAGTAAGGCATAGTTGTTTTCAAATTTTAATTTGAGTTCATCATAATCCCTAGCGTCTACAGTGGGTTTCTTAATGGTGTGTTGGTGATTAAACACATCATCGAGTTGTGAAATTCGTACCTCAGACTCGGCGTTGGTAGGAGTCTTAGCTGCATTCTCACCGGTGTTAACCATCTCCTCGTCCTCGTCATGTTCGACCAGCCTTGCCATGCAGTAATCTTCATCCTTAGGCTCCTCATCTTCTGAAGTGTCGTTCACCCACTCAGCTTCTTCGGTGAGAAGAACTTTCCCACTTTCCATTTTACGGGTCATTCTGGCCTTACGATCGTAATAGCCAGAGTCCTTCACGCGTGGGGCGTGGCATTCCTTGGCAAAGTGGCCTGACTTTCCACACCGAAAGCACTTCACAGACTTTTGAGGTGCGGAGTCCTCCTCTTTCTTTATGGGCTTAGCTTCCTCCGTAGGAGTGGTCTTTTTGGTGCCGCTAAAGGTTCTTTGGCGATTGGAGGAGGATGAGAATTTTTTCCCGATCTTCTTTGAGACCATCTTTGTGAGCATTGCCAGTTGCTTGCGTAGATCACGAACATCTTCATCAGATTCTGTATCAGTTTCGGATCCTGAAGAGGTGTCAGATACAACAGATGGTAGCTTCCCTTTGTTCTGTTTGGTCTTAGAGGCGGAAGATCGTCCGGTAGTCTTGTTCGAGAGGAGAGCCAGTGGGTCGACTCGAGTGTTGGTGGACCGAGGTTGCACGTAAGGAGCATAGGCAGATAGGCTGTCGTAGAGGGCATGGATGGATGTGTTGGAGAGGTCCTTACTCTGAATCATCATCACGGTTGCATGCCCCAATGGTTTGAGGCTACCAAGGAAGCGGTTCTTGATATCGAATTTATCCGTCGAGATCTTGGTTTTCTTGAGTTTATTGATGACCTTCAAGTATCGGAGGTATGTGTCACGCAGCTCCTCTCCTTCATAGGCCTGGAAGTGTTCATACTGCGAGAGACATGCTGATTTCCTCCCCTGAGCACTCTCAGTTGTGCCTGCCATAATTTCCACGAGTTCATTCCATATTTCCTTGGCAGTTGTGCAGCACTCGATGTGAGCGTAGACTTCGTTGCCCATAGCCTGGAAGAGGTATCCTTTGGCAGTCTCATCGGCCTGTAGGCGAGCCTCTTCATCCTCATTAATGGGGCCTCTTGGAGTGCGACGTTCATCCATGGGAGGGTTTGCGTTTGGTTGAGCAGGGATGATTGTCCATAACTGTGCTGGACCGTTAAAGATGGAGTCCAGTAGGTATTGAGAGAGTGGTGCGCCTTTGTTCCTGATGAACATGAGGAACCTGTTTGTCCATATGCTGTAATCGCCTTGTCGCAGCATCGGGGGTCTGGTGTCGGAGCCCACTGTTGAGATGTCATTTGTGGCAGACATGGTTGGTGTAGTCGAATTGTCCGTGGTTTGATCTTGTATAGATAAAAGGGTTAGTAGCGAACGAGATGAGAAATATGAGTTTAACGAGTAGAGTTTGAGAAAAGTCGTTTAAAGAATTTCTAAAAACGAAGTGAACGTGTGTGATGGTCGACAACGTAGGAAGGGAAAATATATCCTGAAGAAGTTCTAGAAATTTAAACACGAGATTTGGGGAGTAAATTTTGTCAAAAGTGGTCTAGGGGGATAGGATTAAAGTGTAAGGGATCAAGACTTGAATGAGTTTGAAAAAGAAATTTAACACGAGAAAAAAAAATTTAACACGTCAGGAATTCGCAGTTTGAAGAGACGTGATTATATGAAGAATTACCCGAGAAATAGTTTGCTGGGAAACTTCAATGTTTGCGTGAGTTTTAAAGAGAAATTCTCGGAGAAAAGGAATTCTCAGTTGAAAATTATTTTCGGATCTTAAAAATTTCGCATGTGAGAAAGTTTTCAGTTTTTGAGAAAAATTTCAGTTTGGAAGAAGTACATCGGGTCGAAGTGTAATTTGAGTAAGTTTCTCGGAATTGGAAAGACGTGGTTTTGAGAAAATTTCTCGGAGGAAAGAAACTTTCTCGGCTGAAAACTTAGAAATATTTCTCAGTTTTTTTCGAAAGTTTTCACGGATAAATTTTCGGAATAAATTTTCTCGGATATATGTTTCTCGGATTTGGAGAAATAAGCAGTTGAGAAAAAAATTGAAGTGAAAGAGAAATTTTCGCGGTTTTGGAAAGCTAGGCAGTTGAGAAAAAAAATGAGGTGAAAGTGGAATTTTCGCGGTTTTGATAAGATTCTCGGAATCAAATTTCGCGGATATATGATTTCTCGGATTTTGAAAAGTTTTCGCGGTTTTGATAAGATTCTCGGAATCAAAGTTCGCGGATATACGATTTCTCGGATTTTAAGAAAAGCTGGGCAGTTGAGAAAAATGA